>NW_004624862.1:2940403-3124411 GCF_000247695.1 Heterocephalus glaber | reverse complement strand
CTAGTCACATTCCCTGGCATTCAGGAGGGACGCTAGTCACACTTCCTGGCATTCAGGAGGGACGCTAGTCACATTCCCTGGCATTCAGGAGGGACACTAGTCACACTTCCTGGTATTCAGGAGGGATGTTAGTCACACTTCCTGGTATTCAGGAGGGATGCTAGTCACACTTCCTGGTGACACTGTTCACTGGTCTGAGTATCAACCAGTCTGAGCAAGAGTCTGCAGGAGCTGCAGACCGAGCTGTAGACCAAGACATCTATATGAGGGTATATAGTTACTAAAGAGCAGCTGGGCTTATTTTTGAATCCCTGTACTTGCACATCTTTGTGTCTGAATTCCTACTGTCCTATGCTATACTACTCTGCACTATAAAATGCCAAATGAGGCTAGGAGAGGCTACTCTACCCTATCCTACTCTCCCCTACACTGTGCAATGCTGCTGCACAAGGTCATACTGTGAGCTTCTCAGGAATAGGGGCTAAGCCTTCCTCACTACTGTCCCTCTAGAATCATGTCAAAATATCTGGGACATGTTAGGAGGTTCAAAAATACTTACTGAATGAAAACACAGGGTGCTACATTCTCTTCTACATGCCCTGTCCTAAATGCATGTTTGCACACATATGTGTACACACGCTTTGACCTCAGCCTTCCTGTGACCACAGAATGGGCCCCACTGCAGCAGTGAAGAACAGAGCACCTGTTACTGTCCCAGGTGGCTAGGATCGATTCAGGGTACACAAGAAAGTCAAGAAGATCCCTCACTTCCCAGGAACCTTGAGGCCTTACCTTTGCTGTCTCAAGAATCTCATCCAAATCCACAGGCAGTTTTCTGTTCTGTAACCACAAGGCATGAGTGATGAGCATGGAAAGGATGATGGCACAATGACATGAAAGAGTTAAGCAGACAGGGCCCTCTCATTCTTACCGGTGTGGCCACAGCAAACCTCTCTTCAAAGTCCTCGAATGGCTGGCTGTTCTGAAAATGTAAGGGATGATGAATGAGGACGGAGTGAATGACACACAAATGACATGGATTTATGAGTTTAATGACGATGGTATCTATGGTTTACACTTGCATGGTCTTGGTAGGCGGGAGCTGTTGCAAATGGACTGTGAAAATCCTGGAATATGCTTCCAGCACAAGCAGATGATAAAACTCAGGGCTGATTAGGAAATACAGCAATGGTAGAACTGTATGGTCAAAATCCGTCTTCCTGCAATTACAGACATTACCCAGCCAGGCTCAACAGTGGATACCGATAACAGCAAGGGGTTTACACTTGAGATTATTCTTTTAAAAGGAAAAAAAAAAATCACAGGCTATAGCCAAACTGGGCTCTTGGCAGCAGCTAGTTATGTCTGTCCTTTATGGCTGCTGTCCTCACTACTCAAAGCGCGTTCCTCCTTGTCTCCGCAAGCACAGTGATCACCAGCTTCTGGCCTCCCAGCCCCAAGCACCCCATCTCCAGAGCACTCCTCAACATCCTGAGCAGAGCTGCCCCTCTGAGAACCCTGCAACACATATGTTCTACTCCACTGGGGCCTCACATAAGCCAGGATGGTGTGGTATTTAATCCTGAATCCCCAGCAGCTCCGGGAGGGTCTACTACATAACAGTGCTCAAAATGTCCGAATAAATGCAAGCCTTAAAAGTCACTGGCAACTGGCCAAGTCTAATTGTTCTCTTAACTTTTAACTGTATTGTGGATATTGCATGTTGTTGATAATTTATAATATTTAATATACATGCATATTTTAATGACGATGCTTTGGTCTCCATGTGCAAGCTAATTATTCTTTGGATGGTTTCCAAGTGGTATGACGTTAATATAAATTGGTGACTATTGGCATTAAAATGGAGTTTTATGCATGAACAGAAAAGACTACATCAGTTCCTAAGTTTAGGAGCTCTTGGCAGTGGTGGAATAGGAAAACTACCATTGTTGTCCCAAAATACTGCTCCTGTGCCAGAAATCACATTCACCCATCTATAGGAAATGTGTCTGTGACTTCCTTTCATCCCAGGCACATGACACAATACAGAGAAGGAGAGCCAGTGAGCCTACCACCCTAATCACAAAACTCTCAGGCAGATCTCCCACTAATTCAGCCATCAGCCATCTGGTCTACCAGGCTGTAGCTCACCATGACTCAACCATGGCTACAATGCAATAAAAAGCCACCACATCAAATAACGATGTAACAACTATTATTATTATTATTGTTATTATTATTATTATTCTTAGGCTAGAAATAGGGAGCCGCAGTGACACAATATGAGTCTAAGTGATCCTATAATCTAGTGTGTGGCCTAAAGGTTAAGGTTACGTTGCTACATCCTTTATAAATTCACACACTCCTAGGAATTTATGGCAGGGCCCCTACCAACTAGCTCTGGGTCATAACTTTTAATAAAAACATTTTTTAGTGTCCAAAATCTCATTACATCTGTCCAATATAAAAAAGCAAATGGCTTCAGAGCATGATGGATGAATTAAATAAATTTGAAAAACAGCCTGTGGTGAAGCCTCATAAAAGCCTCACCATGTCCCACATAATGAAAATGTGGGAGGATCACCAGTGTGGGCTGGTGACAGAACAGGTGGCCTTTGGTGAGGTCCAGAGCTGTCATTGGATGGCGAGACTTTTGAAAATTCTGATGAAGCTTGTTCTGGTGTTTGAAGAAATGTATCTCATTGGAGTCACAGAGAGGTGGACCAAAGCCTAGTTGTGCCACCTGCTGAGTGTGTGGCCTTGGACGGGTCAATTAGCCTCAGCCTTCTCACTTATAAAGTGGGGTTGGTAATGTTGACATCCTCTCAGAATTACTGAGAGGATTAACTGAGGTATTTGTGCCATCTTATTTGGTATTAGGGAAACAGTAGATACACACTACATAGCAGCCACTATTTTCCATCTTCTAATCTTATTTTTGGTTCATTTTAGCAATGTGAATGTACACATTTTTTAATATTGGGAAGATTGTACTAGTTGGTATTGGGTACTAGAAAGAGAAAGCAGAAACAAAAATCTTGCTGGAAGCCCCTCGTTAGAAAACTCTTCCATTCAAAATCACAAGCCAGATCCTGTGTAATGGGATGTTCAACACTTCCCAAATTTCCAATCTTTATCCTGAAGCTCTTACTCCATTCTTGACCCCATATCCTCCCTCTTGCCTTGCTCCAAACTACAGTCTGGCTTGACAATATTCTTGCTACCTCTGTCCTTGGTACCTGGTGCTGAGTTTACCTTACTCAGAGGTAAACTCAGAGCTCTACTCTGTCTGAGTCACTGCTTCGGGCTACTTCTCCCTGTCTGTCAGAACCTTTAGTGATACCCTGTCCACTTCCTCCAGCAGTGGGAGATTCTTCCAGCAGATACATTTTTTCCCAGCTGGAGACTTATGGGCAGGATCTGGAAGGCCTTCCCTGATCTCAACATATCTGCAACTCTTTCTTTACCTACATTTACCACTATAGTTTCATTTCATTTTCTTCAAGTCAGTTTTCTTCTGATAGATATATTTTTCCATATTTATTACCATAGTATTCATGTAGCTTTGTATTCTGCTTTTAAAAACTCAATGTGATGTCAAATGTTCTCACAACTTCAGCCTCTAGGGAGGAATTTAAAAGAAGATATATTCTCCTGGGCTGTTCCAGTGGAGTTCTACCTTGAGCCTTCATGAAGACAATACAGTTCCCATAGGGAATTTCCCTTTCTATAACCTCTTTTTGGAGCAACAGGGACGGTATCATTCCATAACCCAGGAAGATAACTATAAGATCAGAATGAAGTTCCTCTTGTGGTAAAAATGACAGTGCACGAGAGGGGACTTGCGGTATAAATGTAAAAAAGGAACAAATATTAAAAAGAACCAGCCCTTATTTATGGCTACTCAGTCAGAACCTTGCCACTGACACCAGGAGACAGAGGAAGGTAGGCAGATAGGGCACAGGTCCTGAATAGTTGACCTACAGTAAACTATAAATCAGGGCTTAAGTGAGTGAACACACCAGAAGGCCCAAATAACTAACCTAAACAAACTGAATATCAGGCCCTAATGGAATGCAAGTGACAAAGAACAGGTCCCTAGACAAACCAGAGAAGCCCTGGAGGAAGTGAAATGCAAAGAGAGCAGCCTGCTTTCTGGACATCAAAGGCCTACCTGCAACCAGGAGTATCCCTGTGTTGTCACCTACACCATTCATTGGTATCAAAAACTGTGTAAAAAGCCAATGGACTTAAACGTCTATGGTGTCCCCCTTAAGGAACCCCTCCTGGACGAGAAGGGAGATTTTCTTTTCATTTTTCTTAATAAACACACATTTGGTCATCCCTCACTGCTTGGCACTTGCTGTTTCGTCTGCTTCAAACTTCATTGCCCCAAAATAAGTACCACACAGGGAGGAACTGGTTACACCTCAGTGCTCATCCCTGGCTGTACAATCCATTCTCTGGGGGAGGGTCTACAGAACTCCGGGTCTTGAGCCCCACCATCTGGGGCTTGGATTTCATTGGGCTAGAGGGGCCCTGGCTTCAGCAGATTTTTTTAAAGCTCCCCAGGTGAGTCTAATGAGCAGCCAGACTTGCAAATCACTGTGCTGGGGAATGGATTCTCTGTAGAAATAATCAGGGAAAGTCCTACTGGGAAAACTGAAGGCATCTTGATTGATTAGGTAATTGATTAATTAATTTCTTTAACAAACATTCACTGGGGTGCTTTCCACATGCCGTATCCTGGCTAAACAATAGAGATACAAAAATGAGTAATCCACCGTCCTGAGTAAGCCACCACCTCTCCTAAGCTCAGAGTACAGCCACAAAGTGCTATCCTTCAGCTCAGGATCGGCAGGAGTGGGTGGGGGAGGGCATGGTGCTTTTGGAACTCAGCTTGGAACTCAGACCAAAGCCGCAAAAGAACGAATTCAATTATCCCTTTAGAAGGCTCGGGAGAAATGGATTAACTTGAGTGATTTGTAGCTGCACTAGGGTAGGAACGATGAAGGGCACCTCCTGATGCCAGACATCTGAATGCATGTTAGCTTTCCCCAGTGAATGATTTAGCAGGAAAGGCACATGCTAATGAAGACTAAGTCCTTCTGGGGTATCTAGCAGCTTATGCTTTCCATCACCTTTAGCCAAGAGTAAACAGCCACTTTTTGACTTCTAGGCAGAAAGCGATGGGAAAAAACTCTGCTTGGCAACTGAAGAACTACAGGAAGGAAAGGGAGCAGGTCTAAGATTGGGCACAGAAAGTATGATTTTAGTGAGTGTTTTCCCGCTACTGTCCCAGAGAACTTCCTGTGATGATGGTGTACTCTACATCTGTCCTGTCCAATACGGTAGGGACCACAGGTGGCTGCTGAGGACCTCAGATAGGGCTAGGTACGACTGATGAACTGAATTTTAAACTTTATTTACTTTACATTAATTTCCCACTAAGTGACTACTGTATTATACAGCACAATGCTAGATAAACATTTTAAAAAGTAAACAAACTTTCAGTGAGTAGGTGCTTTCTAAATACTAGACAGATTTTTTCCTTATATATTCTTTTCTATTCTTTTAAAGAATAGCCTACATTTGCATGGACTGAAAAATTTCTTCAGGGGAATTAAATTCTTTGCTATGTCTAGACAGTCCTTCAAACTCAAATTCAGTTTGCAAAAACAGCAACCGCCTTCTGGATAGAAGGCTTTTTTCATTGCCTGGGCTCAGCCAGAGCCAGGAATTTGTAAGGTCTTTCAACGGAAATTAAGATGCATGTTTCAAGTGGAAATTCACGAAGCCTCATCATCGCTCAAACAAAATGGAATCCCATTTAATGCCCAAGTGTGCAGGACCTTCTGAGACGTGGGTCTCAGTGTTCTCGCTGGGCTTAGTGTCATGTCTAATGAGGAGCTGGTGCCATTCTGAGGATTTGTCTCTGTAACAACTGACACGGTATCTATAACAACTCAAAAGACCTCATTTTGGCAGCCAACAGCCTTCTTTTCCCCAGCCACCACTTCAGAGGGGTCTCAAAGGTTGCCTAGCAGGTTGAAAGATGATGCTTAAAGCTTATAATGAAGATTATATCTTCTACCAAAGTGCCCACAAGTGTAATTCCATGAACAACGAAATACTTAAACTCATGTCCTAAAATTTAAACTGGTCTTTAAAATGGCCAGTGTTAATGGGGAAGCCAGGATGGGGATCATTGGTGAAAGGAATGCGTTGGCATCTTATTCTGGCACTGTGAGCCAGTCAGGCACAGTGGACGGTTCAGGGCACAAAGCTAATCAGGGTGGGCTAACATGAAAAAGCGGGGCAGCTGGGGCTGCAGGATCTGACTCCACATTCTTGACCATTCCTACTCTCACCTCTTGTCAAGAAAACAAAGTGACTTGCTTCTGAAAATAGTGGATATCTAAAATTGGGCATGTAATGGTTTTAGGACAGTGGTGGCAAACCTATGGCATGTGTACCACAGGGGGCTATTTGTATCACTGAAAACTCTAAAATATTTGCCATCATCATTTTAGGAGATGGGGAAAGGAAGAAGAAGAGGAGGAAGAGGAAGAGGAAGAAGAACAGAAAAAGAGAGAAAGAGAGATTGAGCAATGGGGTGCAGCAGCTTTCGGTCCAGAGTGCAGCTCCAACACTGGTATTCCCTATTTAAGCCTCAGTTTCCTCCTCTGCAAAACAGGGATCATGATGCTTACGAGTCAGGCTTGTTCAGAGGAGTAGGGAGAAGACAGATAGATGCCCAAGAAAACAGCATGGCAATGGCAGAGGAAAGTTTCAGTGGGTGTCAGGGTCCCCTTTCCAAAATTATAGAATGGGGAGGAAGAAGAGAGGGAGGGATGGAGGGAGTAAAGAAAGAAGGAAAGGAAGGAGGGTAGCTGTAGAATTGCTTGGCAGGTGCTATGGTTTGAACATTTTCTGTCCTCTCAAGGGTGCACTTTGATTCAAAGCCTGGACCCTGGCATGGCCATGTGGGGAGGTGGTGGAACCTTTCAGGCTGGGACCTAGGGGCAGGTTCTTAGCTCAGCAGGGTGTAAAATGTTCCTCTTGGAACTGCTTTGGTAGTTCTTGGGCAATCCCTTGACTTCTCAAGAAAGGATCATTATAAAAGAAACAAGCTTGGCCCTGAGCATTCTTTTTCTTTTCAAAAATATGACCCCTCACTCTGTGTTACAGCTTATATCTAAATGTCCCCCCAAAGCCTCATGTGGTCATAGATGGTGCTTTTGGGAGATGAATGGATCATCAGTGTTGTAATTGGATTAGTCTGCTAACTACCTTAGCATAGTTCTGGGTGTGGATGATGGGAAGGCCCATCCTGGGTGTGACTGTCACCAACCAACAGGCTCATAGCTTGAATAGAAAAAAAGGGAAAGGGAGGCTTACTGTTTCCTGCCTGCCATGCCACAGACTGTTTATCCTTTGCGATGTCGCTTTGCCATCCCATCTTGCCTTGGAGCCAGCTGACTATGGACTGAATCCTCTACAAAATGTGAACTAAAATAAATCTTTCCTCCTTTAACTAGTGGGTGTTGAATATTGTGTTCCAGCAATGAGAAAAAAGTAACTAAGACACTCTTGACATGCACTTCCGTTATTGCCATCTCCCACTCATCATGAGGTCCTCACCAGAACTAAACCCATGCGCGAGTCATGCTTTTGAACCTCCAAAACCATGAGGTAAATAAACCTTTTCTCCTTATAAAGCTATTCACTTTGAGTATTTTGTTATAGTAACACAAGACTGACTAAAACAATGAGTGAGGTTAAGCAGGTACCAGGCTACAGTAAAAGCTGGGAAAATACTGGTCCCGGGGAGGAGCAAGATCACCTGGAGAAGCAGCTGAAGGTGCAACACAGTCTTCCCAGGTGGACACTCAGTGCAGAAGCTCCTATTTGTGGGTCTGGCCTGTTTTTAACACTGGCAAGGCTGGGCTGCTCTGGGTGCCTGGTGAATCATTCTACCCCACTCCTGTCTTCCTCTCTCTTCTTTTCCATTTCTTATCCCTATTTTAGACAGACAGACAGTGAGTCCATACTGTCGTGCCCAGATTTCCTAAAATGTACTCAATATTGTTTTTGAAAACATACCTGAGGATGAGGTTGGTGGCACGATTTGCAGGCAGATGATGATTGTGTAGTAAGACACAAACACTAAATAAGTATGATCTCAGTGACAGTGACAAAGGAGAGGCAATGCAGACTGTGATGCCTGGGAAATGAGGGGTACTGTTGACAGTGATGTCTGTCACATGACTGTGATACCCAGCCATTCAGGCACTCCACACCATTTATTAGGCATCTGTGAACACAGTCTTGCCCTTCTGCAACATGAGGAAGAAAGCAAACAGGACACTGTTATACAGCTGATATTCTAAATGAGAAAATTCACATAGATCCTTTCATATTTAGTGCCTAGTTCTGAGTAATGGTGTGATTCGTGGCAGCAGTACTACTGTCTTGTCTTTATTATTATGAAACAGGCAGTACCCAGCTCAATCTTGTTGGGTCAGGGAAGGTAGACACCATAGACAGACTGATAGCAGAAGCACAGTGGGGACTTGACAGTGACAGGGTTGTGGTCAGGACAGTGGGCAGTGACCCTAAAGCCAGAGATGATAATGCACCTATTTCTGGGGTGAAACTAACACAGGGCCACTGATGGGAGTTTAGAAGAAATACCGCAAAAACCAACACAGCCACAGGGCTGCCCTAGAGTGCAGGGAGCAACTGTGTACTCACACACACCTGGTGCTACATCCTGGCCCCATTCCATGGCTCATCCTGAAGATCTGACTGTTCACAAGGAGGATTTGAGGGTTTTGTGCCCCCTTCCTTCCTTTTGTTCCTTTTCAGGGAAAAAAGGAAGTCTGCCAGATAGCTTGACTTCTTTGATGGCTTTCAGCACAACAAACAGATCAGTACAGGTATAAATATGCACAAAAAATTAGGAAGTAAAAGGAAATATGGTTTCTAAAAGCTTATCATTATTTGTTTTTAATTATCCCTTCCTTCCTCCCTTCTCCTTTTATAAGTCTATTATGCTAGTTTCACGTTAGCCAAAACTCAAGGATTTTTCAAAAATTCCTAACAAGATTTGGCATCTGTGCAGTCCTTTGAGAAGGGGTGACTGAGAATCATGGGGATGTGAAATTGGCCTCTGTCAGCAGACTGACAAGAACGCCCGCACTTCCGGAGGAGGGCAGGGGCTGCTCACAGAGCAAGTCTTCCCTCCCCAGTGAACCGCCTCCTACAAGACGCTACTGCCATGGTCCAGATGGCCTTCTAACGGGAGCAAGAAATCTGGGATGGAGCTGAAATCAAGCGACAGGAGCAGGGGCTTGGGCAGAATGCAGAGCAAATCAGAGGCAGCCACAAATGGAGAGATGTCACAGCAGAGGAAAAAATAGTCAGGAGGGCTCTGCCTGCTGCTCCAACAGCCACTCGGCAAAATTTTTCCTTTTATTCTCCACAGGAATGCAGATTTTACCAACTCAGGAATTCACTTCCTTATTTACTGCTTCCTTCCTAGGCTTGACACTCAAGGTATGAACTTAATAATTAATAAACTCCCCCGGAGTGCCCACCGTGAATGAAGCCCTGTGCCAACCCTGAGCACGTGTAGGCTTGGTTCCCAAGCTGGAACCACCAAGTTAGGAAACTGGAAGATGCTAAGTGCAATCAGATGTGAGGACTGTTACACCAGGGGCCCAGGCCACGTTGAGCTCTGTCACAGAGCAGGTAAGGTTCTCAGGACTTCAGTGTCACTCAGAACAGAAGCTGGGTCCACCATAAAGTGCCAGAGAAGAGTTCCATTTGTATGAACATCATTTGACAAGCACACTCATCATTTCCATTTCCTTTGTTGTGGTATCAGGGTTCAGCCCACCTTACAAGGCTGTGTTGAACATCAGCGAAAAGATGCAAGGCAGTGCTGACACACAGCAAGACCTCCACAAGGTCATATAACACACTGCCGGGCCAAGACAGTATGTGTCAGGAACACGGACATTTTCTAGTGCATACCTGATGGCATTGTGAGATGTTTCATGAATTGAAGGAGAGTGGAAGAGACTAGAAATCTCTAACTTAACTCAACCTTAGATAGTTTATTTTCAAGTGAAGATACTGAGGCCTCCAACTTTTTCAACGTCATAAGACCGTTAGTGGCAAGTTTGTGTGGACATGCCGAGTTCCCAACTCCTACTCCAGTTCCCTTCCACTCCATCAAAACTACTCTCACAGTTGCAGACCAAGAGGAGACAATAAGCCAGGGTCAGATCATAAGCCAATTAGCCTGACTCAACTTCATACAACAAGGAAATGAAGGCCCCGGGAATCTTTGGCCTGCTCACATGTAGTACAACGAGGGCGAGGGTTACTCTATTTACAGAGCTCCGAGACCAACCTGAGATATATTCATCAGCAGTCCAGACTTGGAAGGCAGCCTAAAGGTCCGAAGCCCAGGGGATATCTAGAAAAGCATTCTCCACAACTATCTCCACTGACTGGCCAACTTATAAATAGTCCATAACTTTGTGTCACCATTTCAAATGTCCTCTTAACAAGTCTTTTTTTTTTTTTAACCATTTTAGGATTTGGCATAAAATATTCTCTCCAATTCATTATCGTTTCCATCTTCATTCATCAAGAGAATTCTAACCTATCTCTAGAAACTTGGGTCCAGTTGTATCTTCAAAGCCTTCTTCTGTGACCTTCAAGATGGATGAGATCATTTATCTATGAGCATCACACATGTCCAGTTATAATGGTCAACTGCACTCTGTACTAAAGACTATGACCTTGTAGAAATGCCAAATTCCTTGTACAGGTTTTTGTATTCTTAATACTTTCAGCAGCCAGGACAGAGGAAAGTTACAATGAAATGACATTTTTTTTTAAAAAAGTGGAGTGAATGAATGGATGAACTTAGTTATACAATAGAATGAAAAACCAAACAGAAAGAAATTTGGCACCAGTATGACTTATGATATGGAGGGTATGGAAGTCCATATGGTGTTCTCAATGTTTAGAATGTATGTGTACACACACATACACACACACACACACACACACACACACACATGTACTTATTATGCTCCCAGAGACCTGACATTTGCTCTTATGAATCCCAGAAAAGATGTTGTATACATTCTGTCATTTGAACTCATGAGGCTTTATAATTAGGGTAAGTGGTCCTTGTTCTAATTTCAAAAGTACTGGGGAGATGTTTCAAAAAATGTTACAAGATCAGGAATGCACTGACCTTCTAGCCCTTCTAGTCTCAGGATATCATTTCCATCAAGCCTTTCAAGGATTTATGAATGAGCCCCTCAGTGGCTCAGGGTAGCAACAATCTGAGACCTTCTTCATTCTTTCAACTCTTGCTGGTATCTAATCTTGCTATCCTTTCGGGTGCTAGTTATTGGTGTGGCAATTGTAGCCTATATGTTTTATTCTCTCAGATTTAACATGTCCAAGGAACTTCTGACCTTCACAAACATGTTCTTTCCTGGGATTCTGGTTTCTATAATGACCAATAACATCTCTAGAAGCAAAGGAGAAAGAAGACAGAAGTGTCCCAGTCTCCTTTAAGGACCTTCACCCACCGAGCTATAGATCTCATGCTAGGCCCACCTTTAAAGAACCCATCATCTCCCAGTAGAACCACCCTAAGGGCCAATCCTTTAACACAAGGGCCATGGGGGGACATTCAGCATCCAAACTCTATCAGGTACACTACACTCCTCTCTCCACATTGTGACTGCCTTGTACACACTTCTCTAGGAGCAAGGGAGCTCATGTCTGTCACTTTGATGGCTGTGCTCTGGTGTCTAGATTATTTCCCTGCTTGTTCTCTGACTTTGGACACCTTGTTTTGAGAGATTACAAATGGGAATGAAGATAGCACCATCAATGAGATCTTACCACAGACACCAATAGCAGAGATCTTCTTTCCATGTGCACCTGCCACAATGGTATGAGGAAACACTCTTCAAGTAAAAGTGGCCCACATTTGCTTGGTTAGGTCACAAGTGGTTGAGAACATTATTTTTCATTTGACGAGCCTACCAAGAGAACACGAACCATCCCCTCTGGACTAAAGAGGGAGGAATGGTCAAGTAGCGACACTAAGATCTCAAATCTTCTTGCTCCAGCAGGGGTAATGAAGGACAATAATACTATAGCCAATGCTTAGATGGAAATTCCTCTCTATGGACCAGATACTATTCTAAGTGTTTTCAAGTCATTACTCGTTTTCTCATCACAACAGATATGGATGCCCTCCCTGCCCTCATTTTCAGAGGAGGAAATGGAGGCACAGCAAGGCTAATAACCTTCCCAGAATCACACAGCTAGTAAACGGCAGGCTTAGTATTTTCATAGCTTTGGAATACTATGTGCTTTTAATCATTACGCCATGGTAAGGAAGACAAAAAGTATAAATGAGTCATGTTTGAAGATGAGGGCGAGCGGCAGAGGTTCTGGAAGCAGCAGCTGAAGTGGCGCTTTAGGAGCCTACCCCGCCCCATTCATCCTAGTCCTCTCCGGGGGCCCTGGGAAGACCACTCTGCAAGTGTCACCCCTGCCATGATGGCAGGAGGAAGGGGGCTAGGACTTCCTGGGTGACTGTGGAAACAACAGCAACACAGAAGTAGCCAAGAAGACCACAAGACTGGAAACTACAAGAGCGGAGGGGAGGAGCACTGTGCGCTGGGCTGATGGCCTGCAGTGGGTGGGAGAGAGGACTCATTGTGGAGGTGAGGACAGCCGCACTGCTTACCTGCTGCGGAGACGCAGGAGGAGACATGGACAGAGCTCTACACCGCACAGGAAAACGGGAGGCAGAGAGGGAGAAAGTGGTGTAAAAAGCGAGCTTGAAACCCACCGGAACAAAAGGTGCTCCTTAGCATGCAGATAGCAGGAAGGGATTTATCCTGCACAATCAGACTTTGCTTCCCTCTCTCCTTAGCCCTAGCCCTCAATCTTTTTAAAATGAAGAAAATTATGGTCGTCATCTTAATTAAGCCACACAAGCTTAACTGAAGATCAGAATTCATTGGGCAAGTCTTGGTAATCTCTCTTAATTCAGCAATGCAGACCTAGAGGGCTGGGGTCCAGGAAGTTGAGCTTTTAAAAGTGTCCCAAGGGACTGTGATGTGACATAGTCTTTACAATCACTGGACTAGTCGGAGCTTGTGAGGTACTGAGTGTACCCCCAGCCCCACCAGGCCACCAGCAAATGTTGGTTCCTCACTTCCTTTCTAAATTACCAAATACACACACACAAACACACACACACACACACACACACACACGTCTTGTTTCCTTTGGGTTGCGACTGTCACTAGCATGTATTTTCTTAACCCTTGGGATCGTTTATTTAGTTCTTGCTTAACAAACAGAAAACACACACACATACACATGCACAACTAGAGTTCGTTCATTACTTTTCTGTAATCACCAACAATGGCAGTTAGGGAGAAAGAGTGAACCTCAATAAGATGATTTATCCGGAAAACCTGAGTTGCTGTATCACCAGAGAATGAGCCAGCTAGTATGGCACCGATGGTTATTTATGGGAAATGTATATCACCGCACTGCTCGTTAGGATGCTGGAGTTAAGGTTCTGTGGATGTTAATGATCTGTAGTAGAGGGATAATGACAGATTCACAGCAGCAGCTGCCAGTAGTTAACAGATACCCCCCAACCCCATTTTCCTACCCTGCAACAGATCTCCAAGAGGTCTGACTGGAGCCCACTGAGGAGAGAGGCGTGCCGGGCCCGTGTTCTGAAAGTCACGATGCCTGTTTCCAGCACAGGCAGTACTGCAGGCCAGGAGCTTTGGGAACAAGGTGGACAGAAGCCTCCTGCTTGAAACCTCCTGTGTTCTAGTCTCGGAGGAAGCTTGGTTCCCTGGGAAAAGCATCCCCCAGCAGTGGGAAGGGTGACCCTAGATCCTGTTTTGCTTATAACAGCTACTGCTTACGTCTATCATCCTGATGTGATTGCTAACAGCAGGTCCATTTCACTTTCAAAAGTGTACTAGTTTGGATGATAAACCAGGTCACCCTAGTTTTAGGGTCAAAGAGTGGTGGATGAGATTCTTAGTATTTTTATTCCAACTGTGCTAAGTGATTTAATGTGGCTGATCTTCAATATCCCTTATAGTACAGAAGAGCCCTACATCTTAAGGTAGTTTGGGAAAGTCTCGAAATAGCAAATCAAGTATGAGTGCACTTGTTAGGTGTTCGGCATCTGACAGTTACAATTGTTTGTCATCTCTGCCTATTAAGGACAGACAATGTTTATATCCCCATCCCCCCAAATTCCTAGCTCGAGGTTCTAAGTTCCAATGTGGGGCTTCCCACTCTAGCCCACACCCACACACTGGAGAAGGGACAAAGCAAGACCAAGACATTGTTGGACGCAAGCAATTCTCTGTTGTTTAAGCACCCAACCTACGGCAGCCCAGGAGGATTAAATAAGATCCAGTCCCAGAGCTACCATGCTCTCCTGTAGGCTTGGTGGCCTCCTAGGCTTGGAGTTAAAGGTGACTCATTGACGTTATTCCTGGGGACTCTGTACCCCAATCTTACTTCCTGTAGTAGGCACGAAGTTCCCTCATGGCCAGGCCAGGTCCTGCTCACTTCCTATCTGTTGAAGGACTGGCATAGTCTTTGTCTAAATAATAGTTTATGATAACACGAATGGGCAACAATTATTGAGTACCTACTGTGTGCTGGGCATTGTTATAGATATCTTATGTGTGTCACTTATTTAGTTCTCAAAAAACTATAGGAGGTAGGTACCAAAGTCATCACCTTCCGGGGCAGAGTAGGTTTATAGTGGCCCAGCTGGTCACTGAGGAGAAAACTCTCAAGCCCCCGTACTCAAGCTACAAAGCCCACACTCCCAACTTCATTTTACTGTGTTGGCTTCCAGCTACTAAGTGCCAGTCTATGACAAACACACATCTCTTATTTTATCCCCACAATAATTCAAGGATATGGCCCTTCTCATCCCGTTACCTGGTCAGTAAGAATATAGAAAGAAAGCAATTGGCCTAGAGTCATGTGGCCAAGATATGCAGTGCTCCGACTGACCTCAAATTTCATGCTCTTCCTGTTGCTTCACAGTCTGCCAAAGAGTTGGTTCTGAGTTCATGAATTAAACTATGAATGACCAAGTTCTGGGGGGAGCAACCTGACAGATGTCCTTTGACTTCCCCACATCTACCTGTGGAGTTAATTCTTGGATTCTTTGGGATAGTGGTTTTCACACTACCTTCTTCCCTTCCAGAACCTTCTGTCCTTCAGAAGACATATTCCTGGTGGGTAGGTCTTGAGCCTCCCACCCAGTTTCAGCCACATCTCCTCTTTCATTGTTTATGTAGCAGCCAGGCAGGTTTAATTGAAATAAAGCTTCCTGGGCTTTACAAGAAATTTGAAGAGCAGTGCTCCAGGGGCCAGTGGCAGGTGTTTAAGCAGAGGAATGGAGTGATCACTGCTTTATCCAGACGCATCTCTTGCCAACACACAAGGGAACAAACATGGCACCAGGCCACCCCATCTGCTACCACTTGTCCCCATTTCCATTTCCATTTGTGGAAAACAAGTTCCAGGAATGACTTAACAGCGACCTGTCTACAGCTCTGCTCGACTCCCCTACCACTGTACAGTCTAATTTCTGAACACTGGAAAAGCGAGCCAGATATCATTCAAATGATGCCTGTGACACAGATAAAACATAAGTCGTGGGCTGAGGACAGAGGAAAATGAAAGATGTTGTTGCCATCTTTGGCTAGAACCAGAAGCCAGCAGGTGGAAAGGCTGCCGTGTGAATGCTCTTAGAGGTCAGTGACACAAAGCTGTGTGCGTATAAGTGACAGAGCCTATACAGAGGAGGAAACGGGGTACTTGGTCCCTGCTGCCTGTTACCTGACCTCTCAGTGTGCCACCTCAGAGGTGGCTGGGGCTCCAGGATTGTCTCACCCCTACCCCTAGCCCCATCCGTAAGCTCTTCCAGCTCTACCTGTTATCCACTCAAACCCATTCTGTTCTTCGGTCTATACTGCCTTGGTTCTGGTCTAGACCCACAGTGGTCCTCTTCGCCTATCCTAAGACCGTTTTGCCTGTCCCCTCCTCCACACTGTGTCACAGGGGCTGATGCCTGGATGTGACACTGCCAGGTTCCCTGGCCAACCCACTTCCACTTAGGCATGGTCAGGGGAGGCAGTGGCTGGAAACTGGATGGTGGGTAGAAGGCAGAAGCAGTGGCTTCCTTCCCAGCTCCCCACAGGCAGTATTCTGGCAGCAGCTGAATCTCCTGCAGCTCCTCTCCTCTCTGTTGTCCTCAGTCAGCCTGGGCAGCTCCCTCTCTGCCTCAGTGTCTGCCTGGAAGCCCTAGCTCCAGCCCTCTACCAACACCACCTCCTTCCTTTGTCCTTTGAGCCACTTCTACCAGTCTGGGTTGCCCTACTGTCCCCATTTGGTTTCTCTGCTCTTCTAATGCCTTTGTAACTAGTTCCTCCCATTAAATTCTCTCCATTAAATGACCCAGAGTACATGGTGTTTTCTTCACTCTCTTGATGGATGCACTTAGGTAATTCCATTAGCTTTTTAATGGTCTCCCCACCTGCTAAGCCACCTGCCACCGGCCATGAAAGTGATGCTGAGAGTCACACTCTACAGTGACGCTGTACCACCTGAAAGCGTCAGAGCCTTCCGGCAGACTCCTGTTTCTCAGCACATTTCAGGGCTCCATCTCCTGGGTCTAGCTTCCTTCCTGTCCTCATCTGCTCCCACGAAGGGATCCTGTGCCCCTTCCCTTTGGGCTCCTCATCTGGGAAGATGTGGGATTCTTCTATATCTTACTGCTTTTAAGTATTCAGTGCCCTCTTCCTGAATACTGCTCCTGCCTTTCCCCAGGGGCAAACTCCCATTATCTTCTAAGATTCCACTCCAACTGCATCTGCTGGGTGAAGACTTCACTGAACAAAGTTTCCTGCCCATCCATTCTGCTCCTGTGGCATCCTGTCTGCAGACTCTCTCCACCCTGATGACAGTCACCACAGGCATCTTACACCTCTGTCATCTTACAGCCATTAATGTTCTTAAGCAGTCTATCTTACCTGTCTTTATATTCCTGGGGAGTACAGGACCATTTGATAGGTAGGAGTTTCTTAGTTTGCCCGTTCACATTTGCCCAATGAATGAATGAATGAATGAATGAATTGAAATTGTAAAGGAACTGAAAAGATGGGCTTCCCCGCTATGGAATTGTGGATTCAAAGTAATGAAGGTCTGGTAGCACAGATACATGTGCTGAAGCCTCACTGTCAGAAAGGGTTCTCCATGCCCATCTCGAGACATTCTTGCTCTGGGAGCAAGGCTAAACCTGATACTCTCATTTTAATGTTTCCATTATTTCTAAGACTGTAGGAATTCAAGATTCTGCCTCAGGACCACATTTATGAAGCAGGACTACCAGGAAGTCCCCCTAAGAAATTTCAAAAGGCACAAGCTCCTACTTCATTTGTGGGAATACATAAATCCAGATTCCCTGCTCACTCTGTGCCACAGCCTCTCCTTTTGTGACAGCTATGTTAACTGCATTGCAATAATTATAATTTCTCTACAATGTGGTGCTTAATGAGGAAGCGAAACTGACAAATGTTCAGACTAGATTTAATCCAATTATGCAACATCTTGATCCAGATTTCAAACTAAAGGAAAAACCAACTGCTGAATTGTGAATGAAAATTTATTTGCCATAAAAGATGGGGGTTGAGGAGGGAAGCAGAGAATAGTCGTTGGGAGAATTCTTGCAATTCTTCACGTTAATGGATTGACTCTTCCTACGTTTGCGGCCAAGAAGCTGAATTAAATCCTGGGCAAGGAAAATCAGACAAATGCCGGTGGGTTGGGACACACAGACCTCACAGAAAAGCACACCTGGCATGTGGAGGATGGGAGGCCGGGTGACACAAAGAGAATTCTCTGGGGCTTCAGAGGTGGCAGCTTTCAGTGAGCTTTGTTCTGTAGGGTCCATGCACACCTTGGAGGATCAGAAGGAGGAAGCCGTGTGCCCGGCAGAGTGAAGGATGAGGAATGAACTCCACAGGGGCCTCTACTTGGGACTCAGTCCACAGGAGGAGAGAAGTGGTCACCTCCTGCCAGGGAGTACAGAGCCTCAGGAGGAAGCCTGCTCCTTCCAACACTCTGGAGACCGAGTAATGAGAGGCATGCGAAGGCTGAGGGCTCACTCACACCAGGCTGGCTGTGAGGAGATGGAGGGCTCTGCCTCTTCTGTACTCCATACACGAGTACCGTCAGTGAAAATTAGGGCTGCACTCTGACTCTGCATTTCCTACTGGCTTTGACTGTCCTCCTTCAGCCTCAGTTGCTTTATATGTGAAATGACACCTGCCTCCTAGTGTTCTAGGCAGCTAAGTTAGATAGAAATTAATGTGCAGTCAGAGAGGGGCTGGGCACCCAAGAAAGTCAGCACAGAAGATGAAGACATCAGGATTGTGGCTGCAGGCAAATCTGAAGAGCCAGCCCTCAGCATGGAGATGCAACAGCCAGGCCTGCAAGCCTCCCTAGAGACAAACAGTGGCTTGAGATTACACCGTCATTAGCACCACCTGGTCCAGTGAGCCCAGATAGGCATCAGATGCATGGGGGGGGGGGAGCAAAACACCTGGACCATGCTCCCCTCCCTTGCCCAAAATGCCTTTGTTTTTTCCATCTATCCTTGCTACGTGATTCTTTCCCTACTGGCTCAATATTAGCTAAGCGACTGTACATGTAATCCTACAGGTTGATTTTAGTTTGACACACAGTGCACCGTTATGACCTTGCTGTATAAATTACCCCCTGACAAAGGGCTCTGCTGCCCACCCACTTGGAACGCCTTCTGGATATCTAGGAGTTATTCTTCTCCTTATTTCCAATAAAAGTTTCCTAATTTCCTCCTTTGGTTCGAGACTTCATTTGTTGATGTTGTGATGTTGGGAGATGAGGAAGTTGGCACATCTGACATCTAAGAGGTCAGGAGTTATACTTTTCCACATCACTAGGATTCTGATTAGAGGAAAAGGGATAAGCTGAATCCAGAGCCCAGGCTGTCCATGGTACCGAGCAGGTGCTCAGTAAAGTCTAGCCACTTTTTCCACAGCTACATTTGCCTTAGTTTCTTAACATACAAGGTTCGTGGATGGCTCCATGAAGCAATAAAAGGAACTGAATCAGAGCCTAAGCATCAAAGCTGATCCTTAGGATTTCTATCGGTTTCTCTTTTCAGGACATACCGGATAGATCCACAGCCCTGATTTCAAGCTCTCCAGCAAGAATTAAGGAGGAGCATATTTTCTAGGCACCTACTCTTAAGCTTGCAAAATGGGCTGACTTGATTACCACATTTGATAAACTGCTTTGCATCCTCCCCTTCCCTCCCCTCCCCTCCCCCCATCCTCCCTTCCTCTCCTCTCCTCTTCTCTACTTTCCTTTTGTTTTTTCCCTCCGCCTTCCCCACTTCCAGTACTGGGGATGGAACCCAGGGCCCTTGCACAGAGCTGCATCCCCAGCCATTTTTATTTTTACTGTGAGACAGGGTCTTGCTAAGTTTCCTAAATTGCCCAGCCTGGGCTCGAACTTGTGGTCCTCTTGCATCAGCCTCCTAGAGTGCGGGTGTAACCAGCACTACAAAATGAGGCTTTGCAAGTTAGATATTTTTCTTTCAGAGATAAGCAACTTCTCCAAAGTTCTTCCTGTGAGCGCACAGCCAACACACCCTCCTCTCCTTGGCCTCAAAGTGGCAGAGTATGCACAGAGTATGCAGATGCCGGCTTCAGGAGGCTGCAGCCTGGTTTCTCTTCCAGGAGAAAAGGGAGAATGCACTTGAGATGGCTGGAAGTGATAAAACAAGTGTGGGATCTGCATCATCTCCCTGTGATCCTCCTTCCCTCCGTTCCTTCCTGTAGGAGACTCCGGCCCGCCTGTAAATGGTGAGGTAATGACTGGGAGCTTGTTTGGCATAAATCCTTTTTTTCCTTTTTACCAAACTACATGGCCTCCTCGGATGTGGTTAGCAGTGAGCAAGGAACCCAAGCAAGGACTGTAAGTGGCCTGTACCACAGGTCTGTGCTGCCAGGCCCAGCCTGCAAGTTCTTTCTTGTCTTGAGCCAGATTCGCTCTCTCCTGTCATTTCACTTGTGCCCTCTCTTCTAATCAGAGAATAGCCCACAAAATAGTGAAGCAACTAAATCTCGCTCCCCAATTTTTCACTTCCCCAGGGCCTTGTCAAAGCAGATCCTCACCCTCTTTGCAGAAACATGCTCGCCCGCGTGGCCGGGGAGCCTTGCGGGGCCCAAGATACAGGCAGAAGGTAGTTGCTGTTTCCCTCTCGCAGAGGAAGAAAATGATTCTCAGAAAGTCGAGGTGACTGACAAAGATCACACCCAAAGTGAGGGTGGTGTGTGTGGTGGCTGATCATTCTTTTCAGTTTCAGCTTCATCAAAAGGAAATGAATGTCAAATCCAATCTATCGATTTCATTATGAAAGTCCTTCTTATTTACCACCCTGCCAAACTTTTAACAATCTTTTTAAAGGCTGAAAAGAAAGATTCTGCTAGAACACACTGACTGGTCATTACTGATAATCAGAGATTCTTTTATGCCTAATACAACCACATAAAAGGGTTTTAAAGTAAGCAATTATAAGGGGAAAGGATAAAAGATCTTTTTCAGGCATAAGAATACTGCATGGGGGAAAGACCACTGTGGAGGACAGAAGTGCTAAGTATTTCCCATTGGAACTGATAAGAATCACACCAGGGTTTAGGTCTGTGTCATTAAAACAGTGGACTGTGACGGTTAAGTCTCTATCAGGTTCAGTGTCAGGGATGTCATAAAGTCTGGGACAGGCACGTTCGCAGCCCATGCGTGCACCTTGCCACTGCAGTCCCACTGTGGGACCAGAATCATGACCAAAGGCTAAGATGCTGCAAAAGCACTAAATAATGAACACGGCAATGTGATGCTTAGCTGACATCCTCCTCCTCACTCAGGAATGTGGATTTTTGATAGTCAAAAAAAAGGCCAGGATATTTGCCTCCAGAATATGTCCAGCATTATCGGCTGTCAGAAGCAAAGAGGAACGAAACTTTCTCCTCTCCTTGAAACTGGGATTCAACAATAAGTTCCTCAACTCTGCTGGCTTCCGAGTAAAGTCTGTGCATATGTAGGAGTCAGAGAACTCAGTGATCAGGCTACAGCCTGCTTTCATCCCACTTATGGCCTTGGTGAAGTTATGTGCTCCTTCCCAAACCCTCTCTAGCTCCATAGCCATTTAGTATTTCCTGTCACCAAGCATTTATGCCCTTGGCTTTCAGAGACCCTGCCATAAAATATATACCTATGTATTGAGGATCACAAGAGAGATTAGCCCCTGTGCAGAGCTTCCAGCAGCCTCGACCAGGAAAAGAGATAAAATGCATATTTCTAGAAGCAGTGAGTTTAATCCTTATCTAGACCCAGATTCCTAGGAAAGGTGGAGGGGAATGTAGCATGACTCTAAGAAGAAATTTGCTAGGAGGGAAAGCACAGGTCCACATAAAATAAGCAAACAAAAGCATCCACGTGTGTTATTGGAGAAAGCAGACTAAGAAAGGACTGAGCATCCTGAGTTGATAGCCCAAGGAGGGGTAAATCTGGGGCAAGAAGGAGAGAATAGGAGGGAAGAAAATAAAGGGGCAGAATCAACTTTCTATCTGTATCAGGTTCTTAGCTAATGGAAACAGGGCTCTGCTCCCATAAGAAGTTGATCTATAGAGGCAGGTGAGGCTGTTAAGAAATACTGTGAATTCTAACTTCTGCTGGCTTAAAGCTGTGGAATCCCCAACCCATCAAATGTGGCCTGTTACCGAGGGCATCCCTGTCAACAGGAGAGCACTGATGAGCTGCTGACAGAGGCTCCAGGACAGAGGTGTAAGGGTTCTGTGAGCTTCAAGACCTACAATAATGTACATGCTCACAAGTTTGTGTTTCTGGGCAGAGGATTCACCATCAAAATCTGAAGGAGAGCAGGAATTCAGATGATTAAAAGTGATGCCTCTCTTTTGCTGGCACCTCACAGCCAAGCACAAAAAAGAAATGGACTAACTGTGGGACTGCATAACTCTGTAATCATAAAACTCCCCTAGCCCCAACTGCGATTGAATGTGAGTAAATAGATAAAGATGCTTTTTAGTTCGGGACACTAGATAAGATCTGTATCCGCCATAATTATTCAACTCTTTGTTCGAAAACTGATGCTCCTATAGACCAATCTACAAAGCATCTGCTGACCATCAGTACATGTCAGGCTAATTAATATACAAATGTAAGACCACTAACCTTTGTTCCCTCTTCTGCAAATTTCGCCTGTTAACTTCCCTGCAACCCCCTATAAAAGAGCCTTGGACTCTAGGCTGATTGCCTCTCTAAGCTACTTTGCTTTGGGAGTGCCGTCTGGCCAGACTAAGGTCTGTTTTACTTTCCAACTTGTCCGGTGTGTTCCTTCCCGGGTGTTCTATGCTGCAGTCAGCTCCTCGGAGTGTTTGGTAAGGCCTTTGGTCTTACATTCTGGAGGCACCGCTGGGATCCCTGGGTGTGCTTCACTACAGTCAGCTCCTCAGAGCATTTGGTAAGGCCCTTGGTCTTACATTCTGGAGGCACTGCTGGGATCCCTGGGTGTGCTTCACTACAGTCAGCTCCTCGGAGCATTTGGTAAGGACAGCAGTCTTACACTAACAGCCCACAGTTCTGGGATTCTCACTATGCCCAGCACTGTGTTGATTCAGACTGTAGCTCATTCAGTTTTCAGGCACAAACTCAATGGCAGACACTAGCATTTGCTTCATTTTACAGACGAGGAAACTGAGCCTCAGGGAAACTGACTGAAGCATTCAAAATCACAAAGCTGGAGAATGCTGAAGCTGGGACTCAAATCCAATTTGTTCTCATCCCAAAGCCCAGACTTTCAACCACTGAAAAATATTGCTCCCTAATAATCACAATAAAGTATGATCAGAGGTTCAGAAAAGTCCATTCAAAAAGGCAATACCCCTAGGGATTCTAGGAAAGGTAAAGAGAGAAAATAATATTTTAACTGGATCTTGAATGTTGAACCAAGAAAATTTTCAAAAAGTGCACTGGAATGTGAGCAGAGGATAGAGGGAAGTTTGTGTGCAAGAAAGGAGGGCACCCTAGGGCTTGAGATCACTGAAGCTGCTTCTGAGAGAAAAGGTTCATGGGATGAAGGTCATGGACCTGGTGGCCAGGTGACTCTCCGAAGGATGGAGAAGTTGCCTCCAATGATGGCTGAAAGCAGGGAAAGCAACAAAAAGGAAAACAGTGGGGTCAAAGAAGAAAGGCTTCTAGATTTCAAGACTGATGATCATAATTCAGTGTGACTTTATGCACAGACTGTGGTAGATTGATTGCATATAATGGACCACACTCCCCCACCTCTCCATGTATTCATGCTCTTTTGCAATGAAATTTTGCAATGACTCCCACCACAGGGTAGGGTTCCTCCTTCACTCCCTGACTTTGGGACAGACTTCTCAATTACACTGGCTAAAGACTATGGCAGAGACAATGCGTCTAGGCTTCCATTCATGCTCTGGAAACCTGGCAACCACTCAGTAACCAATACCCTGGATTAACCGCTAAAGGAGAAGACACTACATGAAAGACTCTCCTTTGGCTCCATCTGAAGCCACAGGGACCACCCCAAAGCCAGCCAAACCTTAAGCATGTGAGCAAGCCCAGAGAAGTCACCCAGACCCACAACTGAGCACAGACATGCAAGTCAGGAGCTCAGGGAAAAGCAGACACTGGAAGACCATGCTGAGGACCCACAGACTTGTGAGTGTAATACATGTTGCAGTGTCATCGCACGAGTTTTGCTATGGATTGCTTCCCATCACTAGCTCACAGGCAGCCTCTTTTCCAACAAGTCTCTAGTGGAATGATTCTCAAACTAAGATATATTTTATATTATAAAGAAAAAGAGTTTTTAAGTCAAAAAAACCTGAGAAATGTTCAATTTGATATAGTCATGTACACATTATATATCTGTATCCAAATACATATTACATTCACAGTATTGTGTTAATTTACTAAAATCTAAAAATCTTGAGGGACGGGTTTTGGATGTACTGGTGAACATCGGGTTGGCCAGTGTTCCTTGCAACCTTCGTGGGACAGACACCGTTTTTCTCTATTCTGCTCCGAATGTAGAGAAGTTTCAGGAACTACCATAGAGTATGAAGAACATAACTGGATGAAGCAGAGGATCCCTCAGGTTCCCCTTTTTGTCTTTCATGTTTTCTATTGCTATACAAAGTTACTTCCCAAAAGCAAAGGCTGCAGCTAAATGTAGCTTGAGCAGGGCACTATGTAATTGTCATTTCCAATTTTACATGATCTGAGACAAGGCAAGAAGAGTCCGGATCTATGCTCCAAATCCAGGGATGAAAGTGAGTTTTAGACCAGTCTAGCAAACTCACTGGACCCGCCTCCTTTCTCCACCCTTCTGTGCGACTCACAGATTGTTCACAGGGCTTCCTTTTCAGGAGGAGGGCTATGTTGACCCTAATTCTACCAGACTGTGTGGTTCCCTCTTCTGGGAAAATAAAGAATCCTGACAATCATAACACTTTCCACAGGGTTTCTTTCAGTTGAGAATGTCCAATCCCAGGCAGGAAAGTGAAACAAAACCGAACCCCAAAATAACTCTGCCAAGCTAGCACAATGTTTTGGCTTCGCCTGGTGCAGATTGCTGACATGGGAGGAGACTGAACGCAGGTGTGCGCGTGCATGTGTGTTTGCACGTGTGCGCAGAAGGCCATCTGTGAGCTCAGTGATCCGAGCTTCAGAGGAAACACAGCACATATTTATGGAGGCTGCAGGCACAGGAGGGCAGGAGCCGCTCGCTGGCCACAAGTGAAGGAAGGGGCTGGGGCTGGTGCTGCTCTCAGCCTCAGTCTGCCTTCAGGAGGAGCGACAGAGGAGCTTTGGGACTAAAGGCATTCATTTACTCCTTCACTGCTCACAGTCATTCATTTGTTCCTTCATTCACTCATTCATTTACTCCTGGAGCAGCTGCTCTGTACCAGTGTCCTCTGGTAATCAGCCCACGACAATGACTTGATTCTGGTCCTGATGAATCGTGATGCAGGAAGTAGGGCTTGAAGGTGACCACTTCTGGTAAAGAATTCAATGCAACATGTATTAAGTGCCTGTTAATAAAGCATACTGAGGGATTATAGCTATTAATCTAATTACACTGTTGGAATTCGATGGATTTGTTTTTCACATCACCATTCTAAACACAGGAAGACTATAGACAGAGTGGAGTAGATGAGTCACTCAAGATCTTATGGCTGCTAACAAAGGAAGAATATGAACCTAGAGCAATGATGCCACCTCAATCCTCAATGGAAATTAAATATGGGCCAGATGCTGAGGTCACAGAGCTGCAGGAGACGTGATTTCAGCAAGATTTTGCAGGGAACACAGAGTTCCAGGACTCACATGGATACATAAAGAGGTAGTGATAATCCACTGCCATTCTTGCAAAGAGAGGCACAGGGTACTCCCAAGGGACTGCTACCCTCTGGGGGAGGAAGGCTTCTCTAACAGGCATCACTTAGTGGAGACAACAATCCCCAGTTCAGTAAGAGCAGTCTGCTTGTCACAGGGACACACAGAAAGAGTCTCATAATTTAATTTATGATCTCTGCTAAGGGTTTTACAAAAATGTTCCTTCTGATCTCTGGAAAAGAGTTAAAAGAGTATTAGAGTATTTCTTTTTACAGGTGATGGCATAGAGGATGAGAGATGCAAGTTTCTCAGGGACCCTCGGTAAGTGGCCAGGTCTGACTCTGAACATCAGGTCTTTTCTTTAGGACCAATGGGTCATCTCCCCAAGGAGAGATCCAGGCTGAATCTCTCACCTGTGTGGACCTGGACCCCAGGAAGAAGAAACGAGGTGGAACCAAGGGCAACAAGCCACTGGGCAGTCTTCCTTCTTGTGGGAAGCATGTAGAAGTCCCACAGCTTAGCACGCACCAATGAGGTTACCTCTGGTTTGTTTTTCTGGCTGAGAGGTGATGAAGGGGCAGACAGAAAGATCACAGGAGGATTTGCAGAGCACAGGGGTGCCGTAGGGAATGCACAGCCAGAGAGGCAGGTCTACGAGGGGAAGCAGAGGTCAGGAAGATCCTACTGCAAGGAGGGACATGGAACTACACTACCTCCAAGAGGTTTAGGTGAGTGAGATCAACTTTCTAATATAGTTCTCTTCAAATTAGACCCAATAACTCCTTTGAGTAGATAAGAACCCTTACACTCAGGGACAAGAAAACGTACCTACACCCGAAAAGTGCTAAAAGAAGGGGCACAGGTGTGATAGTGTCCACTTGTCTCTAAAGACAGCCTGTGCTTCTCACCTCCTGCCTCTCCTAGGCTCTCAGGGATACTGAAAAATGACTCACGAAAACTTGTTGTCAAAGCAGGTGGGATCAAGATTGAGGATTACAGGTGGGGAGCCACTGGAGATGGTCCATACAGCCCAGATACTCCCCAGACACAACTTCTAGTACCTTTAGGTAAGGATATTTTAATGTCAGCAAAATAGAATATGTGATTTGCATAAATTTCTTCTGCAGGGAATAGTCATTTATCTATCAATTAAATAATCCTGGAGCAGGCACTGTGCCTGGCCTCAGTAATACAAGGACCTCAGGAAGCTCATGGAGGGGATGGGGAAGAGGTGCTATTAACAGAGGAGTGACAGGGCTTGAGGGCACAAAGGCAAGAAAGACTCTGGGCTCATGGATCTTGGGTTTGCAACGTACACGAAAGGCCTCTTGCCCTTCCATCCACTCCAGGTGTCACTGCCCGAATGCCCTCTGACACACGGTCCTGGGCACTCTGCCCAGCTCCAGAGAGGCTGTGCTTTCTCTCTCTCTTTGGTTCCACCAGTCCCACCCCAAACAGCTCTACCTATCAGCAAGGCCACTACCCTTCCAGCTGCAGTCTGCTGTCTTTAGTGCCAGCCACTGGGCCCAGTTCCATGACATGGCTAACACAGAATGCTACGGCCTCTCTTCCACACTGAGACCCTCTACTAGAGCCCTTGCTCCAGGGTTATGGTTTTTCTCCAGACCGAATAATTCAGGGTCCATTAGCTGCTCTTTGGGAAATAAGGTTTCAAATTCTGTAGTTCATCCTATCTTGAAACACGCAGGTATGTTTTTTCATAGTGTGGGGTCAGAACTCAAAGCAATGTTCCACACGGAATCATTTTAGCCTCTCAAGCTCTCTGTTGGTGTCGGAGCTGTGATTCTGAGGGTCTGCGTGGATGAGGGAGATCAGGGGTGGTGAAACACCTTAGATCCTTTGGCACAGGGCACACGTATCCCCACTCAGGAACCTTCACTGGCTGACCAGGTGGCTGAGTTCTGTGTAGAGATTCACTCCTGAGTGGCAGGTGGAGGTCCTTAAGTATGTATTGTGGGACTAGCAGTGGCTTGGGCATCGAGAGCTGGGGATTTTCCTTTCTGGCTTAGTTCCCAGGAGTCCCACCAGCAGGCAGGGATCCAGACCACGTCCACAATGCAGGACATCTCCTGCACATGGCTTTCTCCGAAGCATCCTGCTCAGTGCTGGACCTGCGCACATCCCAGAGGCCTGCCCAGCCTTCACCTGCTGTCCCTTTGAAATGTTTCCGCCCCTTGCAGATTGGATGAACAGCTCCCTTCCCAGAGATGACACCGTCCTTTACGGACTGGTACAGGAAAGCCTTGCCTGGAGACTTTCCCATTTCCCTCTGGGCCCTGGAGTCCCCTTGGTAGAGCGGGTGGCACAAATCAACCCAGTCCCACTCTTGGGTCTGGGCTGGTGACCTGGCTCGGTGACCTGGCTCAGCCCCACCACTCCTGCACCCTGCCTCTTTCCTTGGGCCCACTTAGGAGCCCCCAGCAATGACACACGCCCTGGGATAGGCGCTCCAGAAGATGGCTCCCGCCGCCCACCACTGCAGAACCCGCCGCAGAGGGAAAGTGTACTTACACTTACAGGTTGGCTTTTTGGCACATCATAAACCCCTTCCTTCTTTTGGCTGGTGGGAACCTACGGAAGAGTCAAATTCCACACAGTCAAAACACGCTGGTGTCCCCCTTTAAAGCACAACGCAGCCAGACGTCCACTGCGAGCGGGTGCGATGGGCAGGGGGTGGCCCCCAGCCCCAGGGGATGATGTGCTGGTGAAAGACGACATGAGGATGGGGCAGGGTCATGAGGGGACTGGCTGAGGGCTCCTCTGCCATGACGCTTCCCACAGAATTTCAGAACAGGAAGCGTGGGGACTGCGGGCTTCCTGTAGTGAGAAAATCATCCTCATTTCACTGAATGCAAAAGTGAGGGCCAG
Source organism: Heterocephalus glaber (assembly GCF_000247695.1). The sequence continues at coordinate 3,095,911 of NW_004624862.1, read as the reverse complement.
GGAGGAGCTGTGAGTTGCTCAAAGCCATTCAAAACAGTCTGTGGCTGAGCACAAACTGCTCAGAGCTGAGAATGAGAGGCAGGCGACTAAAACTACAGTAAATACCAGGATCCTAGCACACATGGCTCTCAATACTGCTCTGCACCTTCCTCCCTTCCTCCTTCCCTTGCTCCTCCATCTGGTCCTCCCAGCCACGTGTCAACGGTAAGACCCAAGCAGGTCATTTGGCCCTTCTGAGCTGTACCGTCATCAAATGGGGCTGTCATCATTGCCTCTCGCTCAGGTTCTGGTTAGGATCCAATGGGAACACAGATGTTAAATAAACAAAGCCTCTTAGGAACCAAACACTGTAATGGGTCAGAGCAACCACTGCTTTTGTCAGCGGTACATTACGTACATATACCCGTGAACACATCAGGTGATACTGGCAAGAGTGTGGAACGCTTTTCTGAGTCTGCCAAGGGCTCGGCCCAGGGACATTCTGGATTGGAAGCGCTCATTCGCTGATACTTCCCCAGCAACTGCCATAGCTCAGCTCACGCCTTCACTGTGGGGCTCGAGCAGTAGATGAGCGCTCAGGGTAATCTCCTTCTGTCAGACTGGGGCTGCTCAGGGGCAGGCACAGTGGCTCCCACCCTGTGGGGACTCCATGAGTGTCTGTGGGTAAACACCGCCCCAGAGGAGCAGAGGGTAGTGAAGAAAAAGAAAAACTGCTGGGTAGGCATGGACGGTTCACTGTGTCACTCTTCTACGAGTAAGAATCTGAGCTTAGACTTCCAGATTCTTTATCATTTCCACTCTTGTTGAACTTAAAATCCTTTAGTAAGCCCAAGAAGCTGGTTTTATCAGGTCTCCTTTAACCTGCAGAAAGTGAGGCTCAGAGATGTTAGGGCTCTGCTCATAGTTTCAAAGGTGGAAGGCTCCACACGTTGCTCTTTGTGATTACCAAAGAAGCTAGTATAGGCTGACTCACTCTGGGCGCTTTCCATGTGCTGGGTGCTGTTCAGAGCATGTGTTTTACATGCATTCTCACACACTGCTCAGGACAAGTCTGTCAGGACTGCACCTGCCCCCACGACACATTGATGAGGGTCCAGAAGTTGGCCAGTGGGCCGGTCAGGAGTGGGGCTGGCCCTCTGCTGTTTGATTGCTGCCCTATACGGGTTGCTTCCAGTGTGTCCTTTTCCCCATCATCACACCCTCCGTTTCCAGAGGCCTGTGCCCAGGGACAGGACCATGAGCGAGCATGGGTGAGTGGAAGATGCTCTTCCAGAGCTGTCCTTACAAACCCAGAAAACCCAGTTTGTCGGCAGCCTAACGAGAATGTAATCTCTTTGCTCCTGATAACTGGGCTCCACTTAAAAGGAACTCTCTGAATGTCTACAGAGTCCTTGTTAACGAGAGCCAATAAATTACCAGCCCTCACTTTTGTTTTTACTAGCTCACCCTTTAGGAGCAAACAAGCAGCATTCTGTCCCCGTAATTCACTGCTCACTATGGCACTTAGCACGACGAACCTCTGCAGCCTCTCAATTATCCCTGTGAACAGAGGAGAAGCCATGTGATGGATAAACCCAAACTGCGCATAATTGAAAATGCTTTTCTCCTTGGCTCTCCCATGGGTGAGATATCAATCTGCTTGTTTGTCCTTTAAGATTTATCTCAGCCGAGACTTCTCAGAAGCCTGGCCCACCTCTTCAGGCCTGGTTGGGACCTGTGTTTGCACTGCGGTAAACTCAGGTCTATCTGCTCATTAAAAAATAAAAGTTACCAAGTACCTGTCATGTGTCACACACTGTACTTTCCCTGGACAAGGATGTGACCTAGACGGATAAGGTCCCTGACTTAGCAGAGACTTTTAACTTGTTAGGGGGGGTGGAGCAGTAATCAGGCCACGCAAACAGAGCAGAGCTGTACTTTATCTTTCTGTGGGAGTCACTACATCCTCCTGTAGCTATCTGTGGATCTGCAGTCCCAAGGCTTGGTAAGCCTGCTAAGGGCAGGGTGGGTATTTTGTTATCCTTGAATTCCTTCCTATAAACATTAGGTAAACAAAGAAGTATCTGCTCATCGGATATTTGTCACAGGGACACTGAAGGCTGTGGTCTGGCTCTCAATTCTGCATATGTCTGTTTACACAGACCAGTACGGTACCAACATGCACAGTGATAAAAATCTCAGACTGAAGGAAAGTGAAAGATCTGATTCCCAATTCTGGTCCTGCCATGGGCTATGTGATGTGCAGCGGTCAGGTCACCAGCTTTCTGAGCCTCAGTTTCCTCATCCGGCTTTCATAAACATCTACAAGGTTGTCCATCAACTGCTTGAGAGTAGACACCATGCCCTGGTCACTGGTGCTTCTTTCCCTGTGCCTGGCACATGCTAGGTGTCCATTTATACTTTTTTGAATGGATGAGTTCATCAATGTTAAATTATCCTAAAAGCTACACATGATACAGTGCTGTACATGGAGGAAGACACTTTGGCTCCAGCAGCATGCCAGTTGATAGTGCGGAGAGGCAGTGCAAGCTGACTTAGACAAGAGCCCCGCCATTGTCAAATGATGATACCTGACACAGGTGGAGTGATTAAGAATTAGTTTTGAAAAAAATGAATGTGAAAAATGTCCACTCGGAAGGCAGAGGGGTTACTTATGTGGGAAGCTACCTGAGGTATTCGAGAACACAGAAGTTAGATTCAGAGGCCCTGGGCTTGTGGACTGGATTTTCTTAGGTTGCAAATGACAGTCATCAGAGCTGTTCTTCCTGTCTCACTGCAGTATTAGAAGGGTCAAAATTAAGCCATATATGAAAAGCTTTCTACCACGAGGCTCTGTGTTGTTTTAAAGACAACTGGTAGCTTTACAGAGGTAAGAGAAGAAAAGACAATTGTGACTATTCATGTATCTGGGGAAGGGAGCTTACTGTCCATAGAAATTGGGTCCTCCCTCCTCCACGGCAGTTGCAAACAGCAAAGCCAGGTGAGCCTACACTTTCTGCTGGCCCTGCCTACCATGCCATGAGCTCTTTCTCCTCTGCTACATCCCTCTGCCATGCAGCCCTGCCCTGGAGCCAGCTGCCTATGGACTGAAACCTCAACAAACAATGAACCAAAGTAACCCTCCTATAAGTTGTGAGTGTCAGGCTCTGGGTCTTAAGGAAGACACAGTAACTTAAGACAATCTCAGTTTTATAGCCCAGGAAACTGAGATACAAAAATTATGTACTTCACCCAAGGCCGCAAAACAGTTAAAAGGGGGTTAGGTGCCAGGTATATTTGGCTCATTCCAGAAAACAGGGAGGGACTCAAACCTGAGGTCACCCTGAGCCAAGCCTGATGCAGAAGAAACACTGTAAGGACTCAGCAGTGATGCAGCACTCGCCAGCCTTTAAAGAAAAGAAGATTGAGATTCCTAATAGCAGTGCCTTAAAAGCTGGGCTTATTTTAGGCCCAGAGCTTATGTCTTGTTAAGTACATTGAGCCCGGACAGACTGGCAGTGCAGGAGAGGGAAATGACTAGAAGCCTTTCCAATAGATGGGGATAAATATTCATTCCCTTAAATGGTGCCTTCTTATTAATGACAGACAGATGGGCAGATCAGGAGGCCAGAGCTGTTAAAGCAAGTGTGATTTTCAGATAGTGACTTAAAACATGCACAGAGTCTAAGTGTGAATGAAACTCAGAATCAGGAAATGCTGAGCTGAAAAGAGCTCCAGGATTTGTATGTTTATTTACAGAGGGCAGAGAAAGCTGCATATGGGACTTCTACCTTTCATTAGCTCTGTGACCCTGAGAGACCCCTTACTTCTGTGGGCCTCACTTTCCTCGTCTGTAAGGTGGGAACATGGTTCAAGCTGCAGGGGGTGTTGGGAGAGATGTGTAGTTGCTTCTATAACCCACTCACAGAACCAGGCCACAATACGCACACATGTCCCCATGGCTAAGAGTGGGATGGCCCGGGACAGCGAGCCAGTGTGCTTCTCCAAAGAATCGGAGTCTCATGGTGAGGTGACAGTTGCAAAGAGCAGAAAAGGGTCTTTCCAGAGAGACTCTTGAGTCTTCCTCCCTCATTTTACAAATCAGTAAACTAAGGGCCAGACAGGGCAAGGAAGCTGACATGGCCCAGCTGGTGCTTGTGCTTAGATCCCGAAGCACACAGCCACCCTCTTCATTGTGTGACCTGTGACAAAGCCGCTTATTCACATTCTACACATGAACTTGTTTCATCCTTACATAGACAAGTGAGTCAGACAGAAATTGCTCTCCTACTTTATCGTGGGGGAAACTGAGCCTCAGAGAGAGCAAAGGTCTTGCCCTGGCCACAGGCACAGGTAGTCGATGACAGAGTCAAAACCATAACTCAGTTTCCCCCCCAGCTTAAGCCAGCCCTTTGCTGCACTCCAGGACTCTCTCATCTCCCCTGGGGTCCTCACCAAGGCCCTGGGGCAGCCTTGCTAACCACAGCTGAGACCATTTTCAGAACACTCTGGTATTGCAAATCTTCCTTCTCTTCCTAGGATGATGGATTAATGGCTCCTTTGGCCCCCTCTCAGGCACTGCAAGGGTACACAGAGCTTTCAAATCTGACACTGGGCAACACTGCAACTTTGATTTTTAAAGAGAGAAAGTTGCAAATGATGACTATGAACAAAACCTCAAAGTGCAACCTCACATTTGAATAAAATCCAAGCGAGAGGGATGAATTATTATTCCACAAGGCTGGTTGAAACTGAAGTGTTGGTAGAAATAACATTATATTTGGTCATTTAGGAGTCTATGCATTTGAAAGACACTGAAAATATGTTTTACTTATATTATGCAAGTAATACATGCCCAAGGCAGGATAAAAGACCACACAACCAAGTAAATTAAGGAAATTGAAATCACTGATTAAATACATTAATTTTTGTCCTTCTTCCGTAGTATTCATATTTTAAATTAGGACTAAAATTCTAATTAGTGAGAGATTGCAGGCCATCATATTTATTTGATGTGCTGCTATGCTGAGCTACAATTACTCAAGTGCTCCAATGAAAAGGTGGGAGCAGACCGAGCTTCGCCTCCGCACGCCTTGATTTGAGTCTCGGCTCTAAGAAGTAATATATCCCTGAGCAAGCAGCTCACCTCTGAGCCTCAGTTTCCTCCATAAAAATGGGACTTAAATACTTTATAACATGTTTTTGAGAATTAAATGAGCTAAAAAGTCTGTTCAGTATTCTTCACATACTAAATATTTAAGAATATTAATTTACCTTTCTTTTAGGAGGGAGAAAACCTTTAGATGTACCTTCTTGTATCCCATTAATACTCCTAACATGGTTTTCAAATAGCACTTTTGAATTCACCCCTTATTTTCAGTCATGGACTTGGCTTTTTAAAGAATGATGAGAATTAAAGGACTTTACACTATGAAAAACAACTCTCCAACGTGCTATTTTATTAGAGTGGAATGTTTGACTTTGGTTTTTACCTAAAATAGCTACCATCCGTTCAAAATTAAAACACCATACCCAATGGGCCATTAAACATTTCAACAAGGTGTGGGAACTACTGGTAAGTTGCTGGGGAACTAGACGCCAGTGCGTTCAAAGGTATTTTAACAGGCCTGGAATGACCACGAGACCCTGTTGCTCTGAGGGCCTGTCAGAGCTTTATGTGTTTATTGGAGGTAGTGAGATGGTAGGAAGCAAGCAATCTTATACCTGGTAAATGTTTTCTTCCGTTTCGGGATCATGGATTGGCTCGTGTCCAGCCTCAAACACAATGTACTATTACAGGAGCAGCCAGAGAAAAAAGGTCAAAAGTGAAAAAGAAAAGAGGAGAAAAAGCATTTGGAATTCAGGATATAAATCAAAGTGAGCATTCACGAAACAGGCACAAGAGAAAACACCTTGAAGATTCATCCAGATTCATGCAATAAAATGGGCCATGCACATTCCTGCTGCTAGGATAACAGCAGAGGCCTGCTGGTCCACCCCCTATGGCAATGCTTGCCCTGCACAAATTTCTGGATATAAGACCTCTTGATTCAATAACATTTTGTCTCAGGAATGGCTGCTGATGCTGGCACTGCGACCTCATGGAAATTCCTGGTGCTCTAACTTTACAAATTTTGTATTACGTTTAAGTTATCCCCATTTGCTCACTAGAGCCCAAGATCTAGTTCAACTCTAAGGAGCGCAGAAGCCCCCACTTCTCCCATCCCATAAACATCACATTGTACATTCTCAGTTAAAATACTGCCCGTCAGTTTGACAACATTCATGTTATAGACGCTAAAGGGTCATTCTATAAAGGCCGCTATTCGGCGCTCTCTGCAAGCCATCGAGGCAGGAGCTGAGGCTTATGTTGTGAACAGCTCTTCACCCCTCAGCACTGAAAAGCAAGGCCAGTCACTGAGTACATCTTTTTCACCTTTGCTCACTATACGTAGGTTAGAATTCTTCCATTTCAAGCTATCTATATTATTTTACTTTCATTTTAGCGGTACCAGCTCTTTGTGTGAAAATATGCATTCCTATCCAGTGCATATGTAGCACACAAATATGCAACACCACCTAAGTTCTAGTTTTTATGTTAAAAAAAGTCAGTTAGGTTTTGTATTTTTTACTTTGGCCTTTTTTTCCTGTAAGAATAAGCACAGGAGGGAAACGGTGCTTCCTCCCTTCTCCTGCATCTCTGTTGGAACAGAGCTTGGACTTGAGCCTGAGAGAGGTCATCTCTACCCACTGTGGGCTGCAGGCTGCCAAGAGTGCAGACAGCTCCCGGCAGAGGTGTCCCCCGGATCTCTCTGTTCTCACGCCAGCCCCTGTGACATGAGCTGGACAATCAGAGGGTCAGGTTGCCATATCGGAGGTCACAGGTACTCTCCCTTATAGCCACGCTAAAGCTCACAAACCATTCTTTAGATTTGTGCTCAAATGTCACCAAAATGTCAGTCCCTGTCTCTAGTTTTTAACTTCAAGAAGCCACCTCCTTACTCATCACCTTTCTAATGAACTCAGAATATTCAAGAGACTCTTCAAACATTCAGCTCTGGGATCAAAGGTTTACAGATTGTGGAGGGGGCTGAAGCAGGGCAAGAAGGGAGAAGTAGGACTCCCAAGCCTGTGTTCCTGCTGCAGGCCACACTTCTGCTAGTGTTTATGGAAATTCGCTTCTGGAGAGGCTGATAGCTCTCAGCCCCAGAAATGATCCCGGTCCCTTTCCAGGTTCTGCTGCCAGTCCATTCCTCAAGTGTCTTACAAAATGGCCATGGCCTAGGCACAGCTGCACCTGAAATCCTGACTTATTTCAGAAATTACCTGGTATACAGGATCTTCAACATCTTCTTCCAAAATTGTCTTTCACAGTGAGGGAAGGGTCGGTGAAAAGCAGAGGACACAAAAGAAGAGACGTGAGACTGTGTTCAGAAATTATAGGACAGTAGAGAAACCAGTTCTGGGTAGGAGAGGCTGATGGGTCATTAATGTAGAAAACACAGAAAAAGTAAAAGCCCGGTAGCTGCCTCCCCACCCCACCTCGTTGTTAACAATAGCAAAAGCAATTGTGTGTCTTTAGTTTCCCTCCCCTGAAATCTTCCTCTGGGTTAAAGGTTTTACTTTCTCTGGCACATCCTGAATTTTACAGAATAAAGGATCATTTCTGATGGCTTGCTTTGGGTCCCTGTAATTTACACAGGAACTTTTCATCTTAGTTTATTCCTGCGTGGCAGTGGGAGAAGAAGGCCTGACCAGCAGTTTTCACATCTGTTTATTTTAAGCCCTGATCTTCTCTGTACCGGGATAAATTCACAAGTATACCTGGTACACAGCTTGTTCACACTGCTTATCCTTTTGTGCCTTTTTCTCCAATTCTTCTCTTTGCTTCAATTCATAGATGAGTTGAAAGAGATCTCTCAAGTCCAGAATAACAGGTTCAGCCTGGAGTGAAAGATGTAAAGCACAATAATAAGGGAATGAACGATGCTGAGTAGCAGCCACCAATTTTTGTTTTTGTGGCTACAACCTGAAGCCCTTCCTTTTTCTATTAAACTGAAAGCATTCCATTCTTAATTAATTCTACCTTATTTATATTGGTTTAGCAAATTGCATCTAGGCTAAAGTTCATTTCTTCAACTAATTATATTTGCAAATTCATAATAATCATAAGCATAAAAGGCATTGCTTTTATTTATTAGCGATTTCAAATAAAATAAAATTAGGGCAGGCTTTATGGAAAACAGTTACTTGTTTTCTCTTATTTTCTTTTTAAATGAGGCTATGAACACAAGAAAACACTGTATATGGGCCTCTATCTAGCTTAATCAGAAAGGAAAATAATTAGTCATTAGGAAATACCCATTATGAAAAAAACAAAACAAAAACAAAAAAACCAACTATGAGATCCAAACACATTTGCTTGCTCCAAGACCATTTATCTTCTCGAGGCAAAAGCTGAGCCCCTCTGGTGACTCTTGGGCACACTTCCGGGTGGGCCTCTGAAGACCCACAGTGACAGTGCTGCCCCCAGAGTCGGGGTGGTGCTTTTCAGGACGAGTGGCATACTCACAGCTTGGGCTGTTTTGATGGCCACAAATCTGTGATTCCCTTCTTTCCCACAAACGTATCCAAAGGCCCGGTGATCTGTGATGTCCTTTGCAATGTAGGAAATCTCATGTACGGCATGATGATGCTGAAGGGCCTACCAGAGACAAAAGGAAGAGCACATTTCACAACTTTCCCTTAGCGCTGTTGATCAATAGGAGATGTGTTTCCGCTACGTGCGAACAAGCCCATGGGGCTTGGGAAAAGCTGTCTGGTCCAGATGGAGATAAAAAGAGCTGTACCTGCCCTTGAGAAAAGGAGGTTTCCCTCCACGGTTTTAATGCTGCGACACCAGGACTGCTCATACGCAGAGTGAGCATCTGTGGATGGGTTTTTGTTCCTCTTGCCGGACTAGACAGAGGAAGGCAGGGAGTGTGGGTCTGCTTGGGCCGTCTTCATAACACAGCCCAGCCCAACCCATGTGCCCAGCATGCTGTGGTGGAGGATGTGCCCCTGAACAACGCCAGGGGGCGCCACCAGCACTGATGGTATGAGCTCTACATGGTTATGGCACTTTCCCAGAAGCTGGCGAGAGACAGACTATGTTGAAGAGCAAACACTATCCTCTATTTTGTCCAAAGTCAGCATTTAGGGTGAATGTGGGGTTATGCGTATCTCTAAGGCTTGTCATAGGTTGGTCTCTGTCTGCACTATCTGGACTTCTATCTGCCTGCCCCAATTCTCTTTTTCTTTCAATGGCTCCCAGAAGTAGCACCACCTGTGTGGAACACTTTCTCTCAATGGAGGACAATTCCTAACCCCTTTGTGTTTCTGTAGAAACGTTACATGATCTGAACATCCTGATAGCTTCCTCGTGTAGTGCCCTGAGTTTCTGCTTTTACAGATCTTCTCCCTCTGATTGGCAAGCCTGAGCCCTTGCCTGTCTTCCACTCCAGGTTCTGTTTTTCCCATCTCTGCTGTCCCAGCACCTTGTACTACGTCCAGCCCGCAGTTGTTAAAGTAACCTGGGACTGATGATCAGTGATTTGAAAATCTTTTGAAACTGAGCTTTATGACTTTATTGTCTGAGCTTCAACAATACAGCATTCACCATGTTATTGGGGGGTGATATTTATGGTTTTTCCTCCATATTAAACCTACTGATAGCAATCTTTATCACACTGAGCTCTGTAAAGGCTTATAGATGTAGATACATGCTTTTGGTATGTTCAGAGCCCTTTCATTACATTGAGTATAAAGAGGCTTGAATTCCATCTACCCTGTGAACACAAAATACCCACTGTGTCTCTTTGGATCTCATTTCACCCCTCTAGCAAATGAGAGGTGTGTACCAAAGGCTCACTCCAGTAATCTCAGGACTCTGAGTGGCTGAGGCAGGAGGATTCCAAATTTGAGGCCAGTCTGGGCAACTGAGCAAGATCCTGTCTCAAAATAAAAGTTGTAGCTCAGTGAGAAGTTCCTGGGTTCATTCCTCAGAACTAATCTTAAAAACTAAACAAAACAAACAAACAAAATTTGGGGAAAAAAAACCCTATCCAGGATCTATAGGGGTCACTAAAAGTAATAGAAAGAGGATCCAATCAAATTTCAAAACGTCACAAAACAGAAATGTATATTATTGAAAACAAGTTTATTTGGTATTATATGTACTTACTATTATATCCCTTAGCTCATGCTTTAGCAATTAGTTATGAATTTCCTATTCCAATACAGAAATGAATGATTTTTTTCAGAGAGACAAAATCTGCCCTTATACTGGGTCCAAAGAGGGAGGGAGAAATATCACACAGCGAAGTTAGTCATGAGAACATGGGAACCACCAGAGCGGAAACTCTCTGGGGTCTGGTTGCATCTCCCCGTATCCTTAAGCCACTGGGACCTCCCTCCTCAAAGCCAGCCTCTTGCACTATGACCTCTGGGTTCTAGACCATGAACTTTCTGGAATGTCTGCCTCAGCCCAGTGCATCTTACCAGGCTTCTGCACGGGTCCATTATTCACTACTGCATCCTCGCTTTAACCTCCAGGGACTCACAATGCACCTCTCTGCCTGCCCTTACAGCCCACTCCTCCACTGCACCCTGTCCCCTGGCCCTCATGCAGGACACTGGTGTCACTGCCAAGCAAACCAACCCCTCAAGTAGAGGAAGATAACTATAATTCTGATGGCTTTTGTTACAAATAAAGTTGGTGAAAGAGGAAGTATTTGTGAGTAATTAGGGTCTGTTTATTTTTGCTTTGTCAAGAGGACTTATTTAGCTCGCAGAGGAAAACTGCTCCAAGAGTGGTAGCTTTTTCATGGTGCTAATGATGTCAAATTGATGAGAGATATATTCACACAACATGGGGCCATCGATTTCTAAGCTTTTGTGAGCTAGAATGGTATGCAGCAGGGAAAGTGGAAGACAAAGACTTTTTTTTCCCTCTCTCCTTGTGTAAGGTGGAGAGTGTTACCCACGTCTCCTACTAAATCCAAGTTTGACGATAGTGCCTTATTGATTGCCAACTGGAATATTGCTCTAAAATTAAACTGCGATTAGAAGTCTTCCTGGTGGAATTAGATTTGAATATGATTGTGCAATCACAAAATATCACCTACCATGCAAGACAGCAGATGGAGATGTTTTATCTGGGAATCGTCATTAAATGTTTTAAAACTAAAACATTTTTAATGCCTGACGATACCTAATATTGCCTTTGAAAGCATGGCTGTGTGTGCATGCATGAAGGGCTTAAAGGTACCTGTAACATTATCTTTTCCCATAGTTAATTTTATGACATGTTCAAAAGGTTGCTCAGAAAGTGTTTCATTCATTTGGAAACTAACAGTCAGTGAGGGAATATGTCTTTGCTTTCCCCCACCTTAGCCATGCAGATGTAATAGAGATACTTGGAAATACAAATAAATTAGAATGCTGCTAATCGCTCAGTTGTATTATCACATACATTTTAGCAACCCGAAGCACTATGCAAACACTTGCTCACTGAGCCTCAAAATTGCCCCATGTCTTCAGGTAGATTGTATCAGCACAGTCAAAGACAGCTGGAGATGGATAGAGCCTTGAGCATTACATAGTTCAACTCTGAGTTTATTCATGAAGGAGCCCAGGGCCAGAGATTGTACTGGATGGACCTGTACCAAGTCCAAACTTTATCCTTCCTACTCAGGATGATGAAGCACCGAAAAAGGAACAGACTTAGTAGAATTAATGTCTGCTTCCCTTTGACTCCTGGCTCCCTCATCCGACAACAAAGAGAAAAGAAGAGAAGAGAGGAGAGGAGAGGAGGGGAGGGGAGGGGAGGGGAGAGGAGAGAAGAGAAGAAGAGAAGAGCAGGGCAGAACCAGACAAGAGGTAGAGCCGAGGTTCTGTGGAGTCATCTCAAGCATCTGAGGTCACAGTGGGTCATTCATTAATCAGAAGGCTTGGGGTACAGGTCAGTTGCAGGAATCTCAAAGGGAAAGGTCAAGGTAGCATGATCTGGAAGTGTTCCTTAGCTCCCTAGACTCACTTTAGGCCAGGCTGTATGGACCTTTTGGTTTGAGTGGTTTCAGGTGAGTGGACAAGGCCAAAAATATGAGATGAGGTCATTGGTCACAGGAGGCAAGGTCCCCTTCATCCCAGGAGCATCCTGGGGGAGCCCTGGGCAAGGCCAGCTGTTCTGAAGGCTGTGTGGGACAGGAGGAAATGGGTAGCAGAAAGGCAGACTCTTGTCATGCTCTTCCACACTGCCTGTTGAAGACCGATACTGCCTTGGAGGAACTTAGTCTAGATATTAAAGTACTACCCCAAATCTAAGCAGGTATTTGGTCTTAAAAAATACAGCCTTCTAGAACATCCTGGTTTTCTCTGCAGACAACGCCTTCCTGCCCTGGGCTTCATTATACATAACCACTGTATACCTGGAAGTATTTCATATCTATGTCTCAAAGCCCAGCACCAACATCTGCTCATACAAGAAGCCTTCCCTGTCTCCCCCAGTTTCCTTAGGAACAATTCCCATCCCTCAGTCATATTAAATTGTGTTTGCCTTCCATCAGGAATGCTTTGCTCTTCTTGATTTCATTTCATATTTATTATTCATCTAGTTAATCACACCATGTGTATTTATTGACTATCTATTATGTTCTAGGTCTCATGCTACGTGCTACATCCACCCAGATAATTAAAACATGGTTCCTTCCTCAAGAGGCTCACACTTTTATAAGACAGACAGGCAAAGAAATTGACATCCAAAATAACCCCAATATAAATGGCAAGCTTTCCACACACAGTATTGTTGCTCAGCTGGGAGCAGGAACAGAGAAAGGACACCAGGGAAGATTTGACGAAGGAGGTGATTTTGAACTGAGTCTTGAACAATAAATGGCTGAAAAAAATGTAAGGGGGAAATGACATTGTAGGTAGAAAAAACAGAGCCCTCATAGGCATCTAGGTCCTGCACACAGAACATCATGGGGAGCATTCTCTCTGCACATTCTCAGCTGTGGGAACATTAGAGCTTTTAGAGAAAGATCCATGCCTGGTTCTCCTCAATCATACCTAACTCCTAATATTGTTCATTCTGAATAATAAGGACTTGTGATGATTATGGAAGGAGAGAAGGGAGGGTGGGAGGGAGGGAGGGACAAAGGGAATTCTGATAGTAGCTAAGGAGAGAGACAAGAAGGAAGGACCACATCACGTTACCGTGCCCACAAAGGCATTGAATGAATGAACTGGGCTAATCCACGGCATTACACACAGGACTCATTCTGTGAACAGAGGGTTTCTTATCTGATCATCATTAAATCTTTTCTCTTTGCCTTTCCATGAACCATTTACCAATGTTTAAATGAAGTATCAAATTGTTTGGAGGGTTCTGTCTGACAGAATAAATTACAGAGAAGACTTAATTTGTAGTATGGTTCAATACAGCCAATTAAATACAGTATGGATTAGAAAGTCATCCGCTGCAGACTTTACCATTAGCTATTTTTAAAGAATAAATTCTACCCTGTTTAGCCTTCCTATGATTATTGTGTGTGTATGTAAGAGAGTGCGTGCTTTCCCCAGGCAATACTATTCACAGGAATAAAACACACCAGGACACCACTAAGTTAACAAAACACAACAACAAAAAAAAGCAGATAAACAGACACATGATAAAAATAGATAAATGAAAAATACACTCCTTCACACTCTAAGCAATTACAGTAGTTAAGCCCTCACAAGACCAAGGGAGGCCCAGGCTCATTATGAAGGCCTTTCTCTTTCCTAGCATAATTTTGGAACCATTTGCTACATTGCAGTGCCAGAGAGGCTAGGGGCTCACTTCTGCACTGGCCCCCAGGGACCCCAGCATCAAATGCTAAAAGGAGCAAGTCAGAGGGATTTGGTCCCTCTATGGTGTCCTGAAGTCGTCTAGAAGGTTTTACACAGGGGTGAGAGCAAATTTCACAATAACCTCGTCTCCAGCTAAAGAGGCAGCATGATAAAGGGTAAGATAAAGAGTCTAGAGCCAAGGAGAATGCCATCCCAACCTGAGATCTACCACTTGCCAGAGGTGAAGCTTTGGGCAGAATATCACCTTGACCTTCTCAGACTCATTTCCTGCTTTTGTGCAATATAAAGAATGATATGGACTCTAAAATGTTGGAAATACTAGACTGATTCTCATCAAACATAGCAGAGAGAAATAAGATGCCATTTTCCCTATTAGATTGAAGGGAAGAAAAAAAGGTAGCACACAGTGTTGACTCATGTGGGGAAACATCCTGTATTTCCCTGGCCTCCTGGTCTGCTACATGTGACACAGGGACGTCTCTCTCATGATGGTGTGGCAAGGTGAACAAGTCAGTCACATACGTACAATATGCGGACCAGTGCAAGGCATGTGGAGAGGGATGGGTACATGTCCGCTGGGATGGGCATTTCTGTCATCAGTGGAAGTGTGATTTGTTTTTTAAACTCATTAAGTTTATTGGTACATTTTAGGCATACATTATCATTGCATTGATCATTGGAAATTTGTACCTATCCATGTTATATCTTGGTTTCTAACTTTTTCCCCATTCCCCTGGCCTCCCTTCAACCCTTCCACTCCTCCCTCTTGACATAAACTTTGTTTCCATTTTTTCCTTCTTTCTCATTGTTTTTCTTTCCCCTCTTTCCTTTCTCCGGCACCCCTCCCTAGTTCCCTTTCCCCTTTGAACATTTTCTTCCTATTGCACATTATCTATTATACATTTTGGTCCTCATTTACACTTTTAGTTTCTCACACCAGAGAAACTATTTGGTATTTACTCATGTGTGTCCTATTTATTTCACTTAAGAGTATGGCCTCAAGGAACCGTGATTTGGTGCGACTTTTCCATGTTTCAAAGCCTTAAAGACATGCACAAACTGACCTTAAGATTCCTCTCCCAGGGATTTAATTATCCAGAAACTATGTCACATGTGGACAAAGATTTGACTACAAGATATTCCCTGCGGGGCTGTTACAGCAGTGGAAAATTAGAAACCTTAAAGCTATTGAGCATTGGCTGAAGAGATGAAGATAATGATTTAGCTCTACAGTGAAATAGTACACAGTATGGAAAAATCACCTCTAGAAGTAGATTTATTTTTGGTATGGAAATAAATTTATAGCATGCTATTGAATGAAAAAAAGTGTATTATGAAACAGTATGCTTAATATGATCCTGTTTTTGGAAAAAAAAGTATGCCCATCTCTATGTGTATAAGAAGTGTGGAAGTCCATCAGTACAATCTTAGCAAGGGTTCTCTTTTGAGTGCTAGAATTACCTGTGATTTTTAAAATCTGACTTTTGGCTATTTATACTATTTTTTACTATTTATAGTAATTTATACTAATTTACAATAAATACTTTACATATTAAAGAAAGACATAAGGTGTTTTTCTTCCTTATTTGGATTTAATGCATACAACATCATCGGTCCTGTATGAAGTCCATTCGCCTCCTGCATTCTCTTTCCACATAACTAAATCTTAGCATCTTTGTCTCCGAAACGCCTTTCATACCATCCATTCCTCTCCATCTCCACCACCAGGAATCAGGTGGTGCAGCTGTCATTTTCTGCCTGGATCAGTGTAGCGGTCTCAGGGCCCCTCAGTCCCTTGTCCTGGCTTCTGCTCTGCCAGTCACACCAGGGTGAAGGGGTAAGGGAAAATCTGTACATCCCTTCAAGGCTTTCTGTACCTGGCCCATATCAAAGTCTTCCCATTGCTCCTCACAGACCTGCACAGCCCGGCCTGTGAGATCCGGCCCCTTTCCCCAGAGCTCTTGCCACAGCTCTCCTTGCTTGATTCCTCCTTGGCTGCTTTTCTGCCCTTCAAATGTGCTGTGCTCCCACCTCAGTGTCTGTGCACTCTGTTCCTCCTGCATTGAAGACTCAACTCCTTCCTCCTCAGGCCTCAGTACAGATGTCTCCATGTGGATGCTTTCCTGCCTTCCCACAGAGCCCAATTCCCGTGCCAGCCCCAAGTCATCAGCCTCCCAGACTTCCGAATTGGGGTGGGGACTCCTGGGTCTGCCACTGTGCACGCCTGGATGTCGACGTGATGCTCAGCACCTTCCTTCACCAGCAGTTCCAGGCAGGCTGCAACCACATTCTTTTCCTCACCTTTTTACTTGAGCATCGAGTGTAGTGACTGATACACAGGATTCAGTACAAACATTCTTTTATTATTGCAGAGTACAGGTAACACACAGTTTAGCATTTTAATCACGTAAGTATAAAATTCTGTGCCATTAGCATATTCACAGTTTCTGCAGCCATCGCTGCCATCCATCGCCAGAAGTTTTTTCACCTTCCAGGCAGATACTCTGTACCATTAAATAATAACTCCTCACTTCCCTCTGTCCCCAGCTCCAAGCAACTATCTTTCTACTTCCTGTGGCCTTGAATCTGTCAGGACATATTTTTAAGTGAGTAATTTGAATGAATCTGCCAGCAGGATCCTGGGTTCCAGTCTGTCCCTGACCCCCGCAGGCCTCCCTTCAGCAATTAAAATGACTTGGTGGCATTCAGTACCTTTGTACACTTGTCCTTTTCAGATCTCCACAGTTCTTTCATTTCTTTTTAAGTTTCATAACAAGACAGCTCTAAACGACAGCTTCTGAGCATCTCTTTAAATGTACATCCTAAACACACAGATCTGGAAAACCAGAGCGGTGATTTGGGCTTCAATTTGTCTAATAGGCGAAGTGGGGCCAGGTGCGCTTAATCAGTTAGCAATCACCAAGTGACACTGAAGCAGATTTCTGCTCAGAAGTAAAAAGGCATCTTGAGCAGAGAAATTGGCTGTAGCATTAGATCCTAACCCTGGGGATCAACCAAGCATCATCACAGTTGGTACAGGCCAAACGGGCTGTCCTCTGCCACTCAGCTCTTACTCCTCCCTCCAACACACCGGGCTCTGGAGGTCCTTAGCTGGGTAGGACCTGTCCTGACCTCCACACAAGCGAAGGGTGGGAGTGTGTGTGTGTGTGCATGTGTGCGTGTGCATGTGTGTGTGTATTCCTTCTTATTGCTAAACACTCAAAATAGTGTGCATACTGTGCAGGCCTGTCCCCATTTCCAGAGCCCTGTAGTGTGATGGTAGACTGGATCCTTCCATGACTCTGTGGCCACAGGCAAGGCACTTTATCTCATGGAGCCTGGTTTCTTTATGCATAAAATAGAGATGATCCCCTCCTTCCTCAAGGGGAGGTGAGGAGACTAGTTACTCTGGCTCACAGAATATCTGGTTGACAAAACGCTCTTAACGTTTGAGTTTAAGATCCCAATCTAATGACTACATTATATATTGACTATGTTCGATTGTCTTCAAGGCCTCCACTCAGGCCCTCCTTGGAACTGGTCTGGAAGTGGTCAAAGAGTGGTGAAAAAGAATCACTGGGAAATCCAGACAAAGAAGAAGCATCTCATATTTTAGGAGGGCATCGAACGGCCTGGAACCTAGCATTCCTGGAGACTTAACCCTTGCATGGATCAGTGAATCCCTCCTGCTGCTTACGACTTTGTTGGATGAGTTTTCCATCATGTGCAACCAAAGGACAATGCCACGCTCACCACCCGTCACAGGAGGAAACAGGCTCAGAAATAAGTGACCAGGTTCCCTGGGGCTTTCCGCATCTCACTGACATCAACTGTACACCTGGTTCATTGTCAGCAGTGATTAATATGAGAACTATAATTTTTGAAATCGCTAAAACATAGTATACTGTTATTAAAAGGCAGAACTTTCAGTGAAGGAAAAACAAGACACAAACATTGTTAAAGGTTAAGAACTAATGCTATAATGTTAAATTTGAATTGAAAATATCAATATAAACTCATGATTTAAAAAAATATACTCCTATTGCCATTCACTGAAAGCACCTAGAGGCAATGAAAGCCCAGGAGCTTCGAGCACATCTAACGCTATTTATTACTCAGCCATCTATCTATTTATTGATCTCCTAACCCAGTGGTAGCACTGGGCGGTTCCAGTGGTGGTGAACCTATAGCATGCATGCCACAGTGTGCTGCTGCATCACTGAGAGCTCTAGGAGGTTCGCCATCACTGTTCAGCCTATGCAGAGAGATTCAGAAAGCAAACATAGCCAAAGGTTAAGTTTTAAATTATCCTTCGGATTTGTTTGTTTGTTTGAACATTTTTATGATAAGTTGGAAAAAAAATCTTAGCAAGCTGCTTTCTCTACCTGAATTCTTTGTCCTTCTCTCAGAGGACAGGAACAGACAAAGCCCTGTCTCACATCCGCTGCAGGCAATCACTGTTTCAAAACATACGGGTTCTTCAGGAAGGTGGAGTAAGTTCCCGACTTACGAACATTCGAGTTGTGAACTTGCACAGTTGTGTTCTGTAAGACTCACTTTGTCAGGTACAGTATGAAGGAATCCAACTTATGGACGTTCTCCTAGCACAAGACTGGATCGTAAGTCGGGGACTTACTACGCTATGCTTGGAAGTGGGCAGAGTTGGAGTTGCTCGGCTTCCTTCATTTCTTCTTGTGCTTCCATGACAACATAAACAATCATGAGCCAGTACTGTACCTTCCATTTACAACAACAGTTTTTAAAAGTTCTGGTTGAATAAATATGGAAACAATTTATACTTCTGGGATACATGGGGTGGGGGGGGTGTCCCAAACTTCAAAGATTCTCTGAATATGCCTAAGGATCCAGATTTTATTTTCATTACATTTTTAAAAAGGTCCTTACTATGGTAGTTAGACTTCTTACTCATGCTAGGCATTGTGTTAGGTTCTTTACATAAATAATCCTCATCTATGTCATTCACCCAACATTACTTGTTATCTCTGCTACTTTTATTGTCCAGTAAAATCAGACACAGAGGGTCTGGTAACTTGTCCCAGACCACTCAGTGGATAAGGTAGACCTTGGATTTCTGCCATGTGCAGCTGGCTGTAGATGCTAGGTCAGTGGTGGCGAACCTATGGCACACGTGCCACAGCGGGCTGTTTGTATCACTGGAAGCTCTAAAAGGTTCAGCATCACTGCATCTGGGAAGTCTCCTTGCACTGGAAAACAGTTTTGAATGCACTTTAACGGTCCATATTTTCATTCTCCTAAAATTCTTACTTTTATTTCTGTTTCTTTCTGCATGAAAAGTCCTAATAACCATTGTAGGTGTTTAGCAATGTAACCAATGATTTTAACATTTTAGCTCATGTTGTAAAATTACTGTAGCAAGTATGTAAATGAGTATGGCTGAATGGAAATGAAACAGCATGTTTTGCCACAAGTCACTGCAGAAACGAGGTCATTATATTTAATGGAAAATTACTTTTTGTATTGCAACCAGTTTGAAATTAACCTCTGCCTTGGTCACAGTGAAGTCTTGCATGGCAGACAGAAACTTACAAAAAAAAAAAAATGAATTGACTGCTGGGCAGCCAGCTGAAAGAATGTTGGATTGGAGGAGAAGGCTGGGACTCCAAGCCTTCTGACTTCCTTTATAAAATGAGGTGCTGAGCAGGTGCTGATGATAGCTCATAATGACTTTTAAGACCCTCGTTATTGAGAGGCTAGAGTATTAAGGAAAAATAGGACTTAGGGTAGACACAAGTCAGCGTCCGGAATCCAATGCATTATGTGATACTTTTGTAATCAATTTCTCTGAAAGTCAATACCCTCATCTGTAACTTCATTGACTCAGGGTGAGAATGAAATAAGATCATGCTGGTAAACTTCTTAGATCCCTGCTTACTAAAATGACAGCTGTCCACCAGCTCAAGGATTCTCTTATCTAAATTGTCTGTCACCTGTACATATTGAGATTTACCTTACCCCCCAAATTCATAGGCTTAAGTCTTGAAGCCCAGTATTCCAGAATGAGATCTTACTTGGAAACAGAGCCATTGTGGATACAGAGCCATTGTGAATATAGAGTTATGCGGTCACACTGGAGTAGGGTGGGCTCCGGATCCAGTGTGGCTGGTGCCCTTGTGAAGGGGGGAAATTTGGACAGAGACACATCAACAGAGAGAAGGCCATGCAAATATTGGGGAAGAGAGTATGGTGATGTATCCACAATTGCAAGAATGGCAAAGATGGCCAACAAACCACTGGAGGCTGGGGAGAGTCGTGGAAGATATCTCTCTCCCATCTCAGAAGGAGCCAAGCTTACAGACACCTGGGTCTGGGACTTCAAGACTCTGGACATGTGACACAGACATGGACAAAGCAGTTCTGTTGTTTCAGCTGCCCAGTTAGTGGAACTTCGATGCAGCAGCCCTGAACCATTCCAGTCTTCTGAATTTTATCTTTGGGTCCCTCATTAAAGAATTCTGCCAGGATGATTTGGCAGTGCGATAAGGGGTAAAGGAAACAGACACTGAGCTAAGGCTTAGGTATCCTGTCCTATCTCTGCTCCCTCAGTGAGCTCCAATCCTCCCATCTGTAAGACGAGGGGGCAGGTCTGGTCCCCTCAAGCTTTGCTCTGCTTTTGCATGCAGGAGATCAAACCCAGTAATAGTTTTCCTGTTACTGCCAGGCTTGCTACTCACATCAGAAGCTTGGAGTGCAGAGCCGCACTGTGCAATTTATAGCCGCATCTATTTGATTATTTCCCACTTAGTGCTGAACAGCCTTTCCCAAATACACCCCTAAACCACTGAGGCGGTGGACCACGCTCTCGGAGTACGAGGATCAATTGTTTCTCTTACACTAATTGGCCCCATGATTTGTTGGGCTGTTGCTTTGGAAAATGAACTGTCAGTAAAAGAAATTAGCAGAGAATTGCCCCCTTCTTTGAAAATGCACAGGCATCGTCATCATCACCAAGTGGCCATCGCCTTCAACCCATCTTAGGGTCTTAGGGGCAGAACCGACCCTGATTCATAAATTCTTATACTCACTCCTAGCACTTTCCTTTTAGAAATGAGAAACCTGGGGATTAAACAACTGGCCCCATCAATTTTCAATCAGTGGGGAAGTTCAGAGCTGGGGATGGAGCCCAGTGTGATGCCAGGCCTTGTGTCCTTTTTAGGACAGGGGGTCTTCTCCCGAGGGCTGCGGCCATCAGGCTCTGCCCAGCTAGCCACCCTCTCGTCCCCTCTTCCTGGCACAAACTTACACATCTGCACCAGACTCAGAGACAGCTGTACCTCAGACAGGAGGAGGAAACGGTGCTCAGTGCCTTTGGATCAAACACCGTAAGTTTCATGCTCCTCTCCGAGATGCCTGACAGTCCCTTCAAGCAGCATGGCATCTGGCCCGATGCAGGGACTACCTGCCAGACAGAGTGCTGGGTGCTGAGGACAGCTGAAAAGGTACAGCTGGCAAGCAAGAATCTTGACCCTGAGCAGCTCACAGTGCCTTGTGCACATCTATAATTCTTCTTTCATTTTCCTGACTACCTGGTCAATATCCATTGGACTGAAGATACCAGGAAAGTGGTCGTGGGTCAGTTTTTGGCTCACCACTGTATCTAGCACAGTTTTGGACAATTGGGGTGGGGTCTCAGTAAATGGTTTGTTGAGTGAATATATGAGCAATGTGTTCATGCTCCAATGAAAGTAAGAACAGGGTAGTAACAGAGGCCTGAAATGAGAAGATTAGTAGGAACTGACTGGGCAAAAATCAGTGTGGTTGGGCTCAAAATGTTCCACCCAGAGAGATACCAGAAGAGTCTTGGAGCTGTAAAGCAGCATGTTATGTAGATAACTGCAATCAGTCTGGAGTTATTATAATGACCATGAACTGTGAGGCAGAGTATGGCAGCCTTTGAAGGTGACAGGGTTGGAAGGGGCAGGGGATTTTGAAGGTCAGAAAGCTGGGGTGGTGGACATAGTTCTTTTCCAGTGGACCCTGCTGAAAATCTATGCGCAGCTGTACCTCCAGCAGGTGCACACGGAGTCCTCTTCCTCCGGAGGGGACAGGATGCTGACAGCCTCACAGCCAGGTGACATTGGTGTGTGAGTCACTTCCGAGGTCTCTTGCCAGTGTGGTGTGCCAAGGGCCTGCCCAGTGAGGCGTCAGGGTGGACAGATAGGTGCAGATGAACCTGGCTCTCCCTGCCGGACAGGAGGTCTGAGGCCCTGGCCAGGCTGCATCTGGGCCGGGTAATAAAAGTGGCAGCTGTGGCAGTGGAGGCGGCCGTGCCTCAGAGTGAGCGAGTATGCCAGTGTGGACTGCTCTGGTTGCTCCTGGGCTTGTGCTTTCTTCCCCACCATACGCTGTGGGATGTCACCAATCTGCATTGTGCCTTGGAGTCCCCGTTTGTGACATGTCGTCTTAGTGCACCACGGGCAGCCTGCACGGTAAGTGAAGGTGCTTGACAGAGGATACTTCCTGGGAGGGTCACAGAGGGCCACAGCTAAACAGCCAGGCTCTTCCAGTCATTGTCCTTGTGGAAAACGGTCACCCCAGGCCTGCTGTGGAGGAGAAGCTACCATGGATGCACAGGGAATGGGAAATACACATGACAGGGGCAGCGCTGCCCTCCAGGACCTCACAGTCTGGAGGAGAGTGTCAAGCGGGGCCACCTGCAGCAGGGTACAGTGGCTTCTCAGAGAGACGGAGATGTAGAGATCTGGCTGAGGAGCCCCTCGGGGCAGCTGCCGGGAAGAGTGAGCATTTACCCTGACTCACACAAGACAGAACTTACCAGGGGAGCCCAGGAGAGGGGTCCGCTTCAAGGCGTGTGCGGGCAAAGGCTAAGGCCAGGGCAGACCGAGGCGGGGTCTAGGCTGAGTGCTGACCGGTGTGGGGTCACCTGTGCACCCTCTCTGCACGCTTCCCAGAAGGCGTCTCAGGGTGGTCTAAAGGACAGAGAGGCCTCAGCCCACCAGTGGGCGCCCAGGCTGGTCATGCTGAGGATCCTATGGAGGACGGGGTGCGCCTCTGAAGGTCAGGGATGGGCCTCCTGTTGGGTTAGCTGCCTCCACTCCCCTCTCAGCCTGCTTCGTGCTCAGGAGCCTGCCATTGCCATCACCGATGGCGTTTGACCAGACACCTCTGCTTAGCCTCCACGGAGTCCACAGGAAGAGGCCAGGGACTTGCCCGCTGGCAGGGCGGCTGCCAGACTGCAACCGGCCAGGAACAGTGAGCACCAGGACAGACTCGCCTCCTGATCTCCATCAGGCTGCTCCGGGTCCTCTTCTGTGAGGCCCCAGGCTTGGTCTGTACACCTGGGAACAGACACAGTTTCCATGCATCAAGGCCAAATCCCCAGCTCACCCCTCTCAAGCTGGCTGCATGAGAAAACTCAGGACTGGGATAAGAATCTGGCTGCTTTCAGGCCTGACCTCTAGGCCGCGCTGTCCCTCAGCCTCCTTGGGAGGGTTGTAGCCTCCCCCACTAGTTAGCAAACCCGCGTGGGTTTCACATGGACCAGGTCTCCCTCCCCAGACTCTGCTGGAGCCCCACATCCCCTCTGCTCCCTCATTTCCTTTTTAAAATGTTGTCACCTCTGCACAAATCTAGAGAGGGAGCAGCTCTTTCCCTTCTGTCAATGGTTACTGAATAAAATCCGTTTCACTGCTTTAACTAATGTCTGGCTGTGTCTCTCTCTGACACTCTGCAGGCTGTAACAGTCTCTTTCAATAGCTCAAGGCCAAGGCCCTGGGCCTAACTTATGCATTGTCTCATTTACTATAAGTGAAGCCTTTGAGGTCATTGGCTGGCAGACAGGGAGAGTAAAGCGCAGTGGTTAAGAGCACAGGGCCTGGAGCCAGGGGTCAAAGCCTGGCCTCTCCGCTCACGCTGTGCATACGTGGGCTAGCTGCTAGCCACTTAGCCCATCCATGACTCTCCTTTCTTGCCCTTGTAATGGAATAACTGTCTCCACCTTGCAGAGTTACTATGAGAACTACACAAACAGGAGACGTGTAGTATGGTGCCCAGAATACAGGAAGCACTTAAGAAACACTATGTCATTATTTCAGTTATTCAAGCTGTATTCCATGAGGCAATAATGTCTTTGCATACGAAAAGCAAGTCTCCTCCCTAGCACATCATTCCCTCATGCACAGGCAACACCAGGCTTGTGGAGTGAGGACCTTAAGCTGGCAATGTTCACCTTTGCTGGATGACATCTCCGCCTCTCAGGCTTGTTCCAGACTATAATGTGACTGAGTCTGTGTGTCTACAGGGGCAGTTGTGGCACCATCCAGAGCACCTACACATGATGGGCAACTACACATCCTGTAAGACGAGGCAGGTGAGTCCTTGGGACACACTCCACACCCCGAGTGGGGCCGCCATGAGGGCACAGGGCCAGAAGAAACCCTTGTGACCGTCAGCTGTACTGAGCAGGGCAAAACTTAGCTGGAGACTGCTACAACTCGCTCTTCCTTTGTGCATCAGGATGGAATGAGGGACAGAGTGAGAGAAGTTGTCAAGTTTTGAAATGAATAATAAGATGTCTTTGGAGTGAGCATATAAAAGAGATGAGCTAAAAATACTGCTGGCTCCCAGAGCATCTGGAAGGCAGAAGGATTAGCTCAGCGCCTCTAATTGCAGGAGAACAAAGACCCCTGCTGAAGGGGATGTTTCTCTCCCGGGTGCACCTGCAAGCAGGTAAACATGAGGATGGAACACAGGGTGTTTATGCCGAATGCTCTCTTACCTCTTTAGGAAATTAATTCCCCAAAGGAAGCACCGAGCAGTCTCCCATCACTTGGATACAACAGGAAAGAGAGGGGAAGAGGGGCAGGGGCTTGGAAGCACCTCCTGAATGCCTGAGGTTTTCTTACAGGATCAGTTTAAATTTGCACCGTTCATTTGACAAAGAAGGATGCAGAGGCTCAGACAGGTGAAGTCGCAGGCCAAAGTTCAACCAGCTAGAAAGTGGGAGTCCTGGGGTTGGATCCCCAACCATCCCATTCCCAAATCCCAGAGCATAACACAGGGACTTGTGTCCATCATTTGGTTAAATTGCTCAAACTGAAGTATGTCTTCTAAATGACTGATAAACAATCCATCCATTCACCCCTTGTCCACCTTTCTGACTTTAATAAAAAACCTTCCTCCTTCTGTGGGGCTCAGTATGGAAGGGTGGCACCTCACTGCAGCATGCAGGGCTCCTTGGCATCTCACAGTTAATAGCCACTTACTTCAGAGTTATAGGTGTGAAGTGCTTTACAGCTTTTAAAGCTCTAATTTCTCATCTCTCTCATGATCTTATTTTATTGTCTCCATGATAAAATGAAGAGAAATAAAGCTCAGAGAGGCTAAGCAATTTGCCAGAAGTTGCATCTGGGAAGCACCAGATTAGAAACCATCATACTGAAGGGACTTCTGATTCCTAAGTCCACATTTTTTCTACATGCTCTTGGTAGAAGGAGCAAGCACAGAGGTTAAGAATACAGACCCTGGAACCACAATGCCTGGGTTCAAATCCTGACTTTGACACTTACCAGCTCTACGACCTCGGATAAATAGGGATCCCCCCTGTATCTCACTGTGTTCTCCTGTTAACTGAGACAAGGGTACTAATTGCATCATAGAGCTGTGATAATTAAAGAGCTAACAATACTTAATAGTAAGCATGAAACAGTTTCCAGCACCTATAAACATTAGATGTTAGGGTCCTGCTTATTTTTTTTTTTTTTTGGTGTTTTGTTTCTTTTAGAAGAGTCTTCACATCTTCCCCCATCATGGAAAGTCTTCCTTCAGTTGAGATGGCCCGTGGCTGGCCTAACATCATCCCTTATAAAGTAGGAGAGCTAAGATTCAAACTCAGGCCCATCTGCTGTATTCTACTATGTTACTGAGACTCCTTCCAGCTTGCATTTCTTCTCCCTTTGATGTATAGATTAGATGTAGAAAGGACCTGGGCTCAGTCTTTCCATGCAGGCCCAAATAATGACATAGGGGTACCATCTATTGTTGTTTATATGTAAATGTTCCCGCACAGCCTCATGCACTCAAAGGTGGAGCTTTAGAAAGATGACCGGACTAGGGGGTGGCATAGGTGACTTGCTGTTATAAGTTGGGTTCTGGTCCAAACACGTGGTCACCATGGGCATGACCCGCAAGAGTGTATCTCCCTTCCTGGCTTCTCCTGTGATTCTCTCTGCTTCCTGTCTGCCATGTGGTAAGCAGCCTTCCTCTTCCATGCCCCTGTGCCAGGCATCCTACCGTGGAGCCAGCCAACTATGGACTGAAGTATGAGCCAAAATAAACCTCTCCTCCTTTCAGCTGTGGGTACTGGGTATTCTGTATTAGTGACAAGGAGAGTGACAAAGACATCCGTTCATTATAAGGTCACAGAGCCCGACTGGGAACTTAGCACCATTATATAGGTGTATGTGTTCACTCACCAAAATCATTTATCTCCTATGTTCCAAGAACCGTACTGGACCCTGTAAACTCTGTTGAAGTAGCCATGGCTCCGCTTCTCCTGAGTTCAAGTTCCAGTGGGGCCAGGAAGTCTTGGGAGAAACATTTGGCAACTACGCAATTTAGTTTTCCATCCTCAAAAATAAAAATAATTTAAAAATCCTTCCCAGGTGCAAAGCATAATTCATTCCTGATAAGAAGTGGCCGTCAGGGAATGAAAGCAGGCCTTCTGCATGTCATTCTCAGAAGAGGAGGAATAGCAAGTAAAGGGCCTAGTAAGATATTGAAAAGAGCCGGGGAGCCCTGGGCCCGAATCGCCTCTCTGCTGTCACAGAGTGGGGTGCTGCCAGGCCAGGCCACAGCAGGCTCTGGATTCTGAGACAGCTCAGAAAGGACTTGGGCTTGGGCTCAGCGAGAGGTTCAGGCAGGGCTTAGGTGGTCCCCTTCCCCCGTGCCATGGCAGTGTACCCAAGGTCAAGCATCTGGGGCCTTGCAGAGTGCACAGGGGTGTTCCCATGTTCACTGACTGTCTCCTGTCAGCCCTGAGCCTTCTCAGCCCAGAGGAATCACATATGTCACTGCCTAAGGCGATCATTCCAATGCCCAGTGAATCCAGTTCTGTGCTGAGGCCTGCAATTTGCATTCTGCAAATCATCTTGTGCCGGTGGTACAGTGGTGTCTCCTTATCTAACCTGCAATGTGAGGCCCAGGAGCTTTAGTTTCACCATCTGAAAAACGGGAATAACAAATGCTTTCCCTTCAGAGTGACTGTGAAGACCGAAAATGATCTTGCATATAGAACACATTACCAGGCTTGTAACAAGCTTCCAGTAACGGTGTGGGGGGGTGACCACAATCTGAAAGGACCTCCCTCCTGCTCCTTTCCAATTCTCTTCCCGGGTCACACCAGGATTGCAGGAGGGGAATTCCCAGCAGTCAGGGCTCTGTGGCTCTGGTTTCCACGACTTCCTCACTGTTAAGCATCTGGCCATAGCCTACTTCCTCTCCACAGGAAAGGAGGCCCCCACCACCCCAGCATTGACAAAGTACAGCTCCTGCCTTAATCTTTTGCCCTGAATTATCTGTGTTCTGAGACTCACCTTGACTTTCCTGTCTTTGACCTCTTGATGACTTCCCTTGAAAAGGCTTACTTTGGCTATAACTTTTCAATACTGATCTCTAACTTCTCACCTGCTGAAATTCAGCCTCTTCTTCAGGCTGGTTGACTTGGTTGGCTCTGAGAATACCCTCATCGCCCTGACTGTAATTATCCTGGATGTTCTAGCAGATGGGGAATAGGACAGGATTCCATCCGGAGCAGGTGTGAGAGGGAAATTCAGTGCCACCTCTACACAGCGGGAGGGAGTCGCTAAGTGGGGCAAGAGCCTCTGATTCCTGACAGTGGCATGTAAATGCGTCCCTCTGTGCCCAGTCCACCAGTCCTACTCTGGAGGCTGTGGACCCTTTACTCTGGATCAGAAAGATGGATGAAACAGTCCCAAGTCCAGTCTGTCTTGCAGACTTGGGAAGACTCACAGATTTCACCACGTTCCTCCATCACTTTCCGGGAGTCCTGGTTTTTCAGGAAATTTAACTTTGCTGAGTCTTGACCCCTTTGAATGAAGGGTAAGAGTGATGGCGTCACATGTGTGAAGTGCCCACCCTGAGGGAGGGCACAGAGTCAGACTCAGCAAGTTACTGTCAGGAAGGAGCACGTGCTGTGATGGGCGGGGGCCAGCTTGCATGTGGAAGTCGGGGTCGGTGTGAGGCAGGAACTCCGCAGTGTGAAGGGGTGAGTATCGAGTATCAGCTTCAACAAGAAGGGAAAAACCACTCTGCTAAAAAACAGAACCACAAACCAATAAAAGAGAGCCTGGAATGGCACGATGAGATTTGGGCTAGACACACCAGGGACGAGGAACCCAGACTGATATGTTAAGAAAGTGAAATCGAAGCCCTCTGCAAACTCCCTGCTCACATAGGATGGAATAATGCTCCCCATGAAAACGCCCGCAGTGATGAGGACAGCAGAGAGGAGACAGGTGTGGGAGCAGCCACGGTGATGACAGCTGACACTGCAGACTGCACCTTTCCTTGCTGCAGTCACCGGACACAGGACTTTCTGGCTTTTTTCCTCTGAGCCCCGTCATGCGCCCGCCCGCAGGATAGGTTTCTATTAGACCCGATGATGGTCGAGTGATGAGGAAACTGAAGCAGAGAGGCTTTGCCTGAGACTGCTGAGCTAGAAGAGCATGGGAGACAGGTGTACAGCGGACTTTACCCCTCCGGAACCATGGTTCTTCCCGATCCACAAAGTAACCAATGTCTCATCTTCACCCTCTTTGCTTACAAGCTCACTGCTCATCTTTCTGTGCTGTTCTCAGAGCAGTGCTTTCTTAAATGCCTAAAATAAAAACATTCAAGTCCAATAATAGATACCTCCACCACGAGAGATATATTTACACTCCTTGTTTCACGCAGAGGAACATGGAGATAAATTAAATTCAGGAAAAGGAAAATGGAGTATCCTGGCAACATCTGACGAAACAGTGAAGCCTGTCTGTTTCTGTCCCACATCCCCCTGGGCACAGAACCTCATTCTGCCAAGTCTCTCACTGTGCTGAGCCCACCAGGGCCCAGCAAACCTAGCTCACAGGTGCCAGCTCATAGGCTTCTTCCAGACAGCTAAGCGAACACCCACCCCTTGGTTCATCTCTGCATAGTCACTCTCTCTCGGGCTTCATGATACCTAGAATTCTCCAAAGGCAACTGGCTCATTTATTTGTATTCTTGTTGATCATCCTGTCTGGCTCACTATTGTACTGCAGCACCTGGAACAGTTTCCTGACATGGAGGAGTTGACCAATAAATTGTTGCTGAATAAATAAAACTCACATTCATCTACCAAGGTTCAGCTCAACCTACCCCACCAAGCTGGGATCAGTGCCCTTTTATCTGGCTGTTATAATCTCCCTTACCTATCATCCCTTTATCTTGTTGTATTATATTATAGCTTTTTCTGATCTGTTTCTCCAGCTAAGTCCCAGATCCAAGAAGGTAAGGGTGCCAGGGGCTTTTAATTATTATGTCCTCAGTACTCAGACTGGTAAATGGTGGTGAATAGGTGTTAGAAAAATGTTTGTTGAATGTATAGGCAGATGGATGCATGGATTGAGAAATTCATGAAAAGGGGTAAAGGATGAGCAAGCAATGCTTCTTTCACCTGTGAAAATTAGAATTTATCAACACTTCCTGACTAACTGTACCCTTGCAAACCTATGGCTTAGTATATTAAGACAGGTAGGTTAACCATGGACTGCAGATGACTCATTACAATGAAGATCCCCTGGCATTCAAGCTATACGTCCAGAGTCACACGTGCATCCCAGGCTGAGGGCTGCGTCCTCACTGCAGTCCCCATAGCCTGGCATTGGCCAGATGGGAAAAGAAGGAGCTGGAAGGCTGCACCTGATTCTGTGTGCTTTAGCCTGTGTCACTTCAATTCATGATTAGATGTGGCCCCAGGAGCTGGAGATGTGAGGAGCCAGGGCTGTGCAGCAGGCGAGGTCACACAACGCCTAAGGGCCATGCAGGTGCTACTGTGTCTGGAGCTCCAGGTGTTCAGGAATGTCACGCCCATGACTTCCAGTAGTAATTTGTTGCTGTAATATGTATTTATCAAAGACTTGCTGAACATACACAACTAATAGATAAATACAAATATAAAAATATGAAATTATAAAATATATAGTTATTGATATAAAAATGCTAAAGACATGCCAACCATGTCTTTGATAAGTAAATAAAAACCAATGGGAGGTGTACTTTGGTTCTGAGTAAGCTGCTGAGTGCAACTTCATAAAGCTGATTCAACTCCAATCATAGGCAGGAAGAAAATGCTCATTTTTGCTTCTTTTTTTCAACAACTCTGCAAGACCATCTTATAATTTTAATTTTACAAATGAGGGAAGTTGCCTCCGAGGGATTAAGATGCTTATCCAAGGTCACAGAACTGGTTGGAGTTCAACTGAAATTTGAACTGAAGACTGCACAAAAACACCTCACAGAGCCCTGGTTCCACCCAGTCGGAGTCCATGGTGCCAGGGGACAAAAGAAATGAGCTGCTGGGCTGACTCTCTCTGCTCTCCCTTCAACCTCGAACAGACCATGAAAGCATTTTATAAGCTGCAGTGGAAAAAAATCAATCTGTACCATAGAAGAGTCTCCAAGTTATCATGCATAAATTATGGCTTATTCTTGGTTTAAAGATGTGAAAAGAAAAATGGAGCATTACAACTCACAGATGAATGCTCTACTTGACTATGAAGCAATCCTGGGGCCCATTTGGAAAAACCGAGATGCCTGTAATAAGCAACAAAAATTATGATCATTCTTGAACTTTCATACCAAATACAGCATATACCTAATCTCAATTGCCCCAGGGATCATATTATTTGAGAAGGAAAGAAAAAAGAGGACACAGTCTAACTTTACCTTACAGAGACTTAACAGTAAGATTATCTTTGAGGTAATTCTTTTACCATGATAGTCAGAGCTGGGTATTTTATAACTTCGCTATTTGTTAGTTGTATGAACTGAGACAGTTGCTTTATTTCTTAGGTATCATTAGCCTCATTGGTACAATTGGGTTGAGAGGACCAAGGTGAAATAATGGTTAATTCTGGGGGCTCTGGGACCAGATTACTATTTTATAAATGGACTCCTGTGGCCACCATTTATTTAATCAATAAAAATTTACTGAGGACCGAACAAGGGCCACAAACTGTTGAGTACTGAGAATTCAAAGATGAGGTGAAGTAACCTTGTGTCCAAGGGGCTTATAAGGTAAAATACGTTAATATCTCCAAGCCTCAGTTTTATGATCTGTGGACACAGGATTATGGGGTTATTGTAGGGGTTAAAGGAATGGTGATTATGGTCCTCAGCATAATGTCTGAGAAAAACGAAGCACTCAATAAATGTCAGCTGCTATTATTAGTAGTAATGGTAGCTGTAGGGGTAGTAGTAATTAGCTTAGTTCTTAGAACATTGTGGGTACTCAATAAATGTATGTTGAATAATGAATGAATGGAATGTTAATATTGTGGGTTGTGTAATACAGATGTGGTTTCTCCCAAGAAATGAACCTGATGAACACATCTATTTAATCCTTACTACTTCTAGGGCTCTAGAATAGGAACAGTTTGGGGGACCTCAACGGCACTTATGACCTGGTCCTATCCTCAAGGAATTAGCAGTCTAAGGTGGAACCAAGGTTAGAAAAACTAACACACTATGAACTCTGACATGGGGCACTGTACGTGCATATACGGGGACACAGATAATTTCTAAAGGTTAGTGTAGGCAATGAGGTAGAAGAAAGATGAATTCCCTGTGGGGTGGAGTAGGTTCCAAAGACACCATGAGGTTGGACTTTGAAGCCAGTTCTGTATTTGAATTGACCATCAAGAAAAGGCAAATACATTTCCAGGTAGAGGAATGATGTTAGGCAAACATGGAAACTTGCATCTCTCTTAACTGGGGGGGGGGGCGTGTCAGACCAGGGCACATAGGCTATCCTGACAGATGGTGGGTGGTAGAATAGGGAAGGTTCTGGCTGCCTGACTAAGGAACATTAAATCAATCTGTTCACAAGGCCAGGCTGGGTGGGTGCAAGTCCCAATTCCAACATTAGCTATAGGAACTTGGGCATCTTGCTTAACCTCTCTAAAGCTCAGCTTCCCCATCTGTGAAATGAAGATAAAAGCAGAATCTGCCCTCTTAGCTATTGTGAATAGGAAGTAAGCAAATTCATACATATAGCTGCTTTGAATAGGACTGGGCACATAGTAAGTGCTATAGGTGCTGGAGGTGTCATTGTTACTTGTCAGGTATTAGCATATATCCCAAGAGATTGTGCTGCCCAACAAAATCAGACACCTGGGTATACTGTTTGTTCACTTATTTTCTTACTTGTGGAGCGACACCGACTAAGTTCTTGGTCTGGGTCAGTGATGGTGAACCTTTTAGAGCTTTTAACAAATAGCCAGCAGTGGCACAGTACCACGGTTTGCCAACCCTGCTCTAGACACTAAGGGATAGAAAGTGCACAGCTTGCCCCTCAGGTTGTAGAGACATGGAAATAATAAAACAGTACTAGATGTGGGATGCACTAGAAAGGGTGTATTGTACTGCGCTGCACCTAGCATGCTACAGCAGATCCTGATTGCAGAGATGTTAAAATGGGAGAAAGCAGGACCTTCAATATCCCAAACACCATATTTTCAAGGAACAAAGAGGCACTGGGAAGGAGTGCTCCATTCTGCCTGCAGAGAGGGCTAAAGAGAAGCTTTCTTTAGGTTAAGATCTGCGGGATAAATGGGAACTTGGCAAGCTGAGATGTGGGGTGGAATGGGAGTGAAGCTTGGAGGCCCTGGAACAGCTGGGGTGGGCATGGAGTCATCAGGGGCAGGGCTGTCAGGAAATAAGACCCATGGTGCAGAAGGTCAGGACATGAGTCTCAGAGAAAGTAGAGGGTACATCATGACTAATAATGATATTAAATATCTTTCAGCCCTTACCATCTATCACACACTGTTAAAGTACCTTTATCTGTCCACCTTTCAAATACGGCAGATGCCACTGACAGCGCCGTTTCCATCAATGGTTACCATACGCACCACTGGTCAGCAGCGTAGTCAGGATGGGAACTGGTCGCTGACCCACAGCCCTCCACACCCTCTCACCATGGGAGCTGACTGTCACTCTTAGCCCGGCCATGCTGCTGGGTTTACGTCTACCTGGGGACTTGGGAACTGCTGCCAAGACCAAGTTGAACACAAGGCTCTGCCCAAACAGGAAGTAGAAGCAACAGGTGCGACCCTTCCTGAATCTTGTTTGTAGATTGACTTTCTAGTAACTGTTCTTTAGTGATGTAATTACTTTGCTATTTGAAAACCAGTAACAAATTAAGGGAGCCATATAATCAACTGTTACATTAATTAGTCACCCTTTGTTGAAAGGCAAACATCCTGTGAAATGTGTGAGTTAATAATGACTTCTGCATCAATTCTCAGTTTTGCACATTCGAAAAGGCTCAACTTCAGTCCCCGATGTGCAAACCTCTTTGTCTCTCTCGATAGTGATCTGAATCAAGTCCAGTCATCTCCCAGCAGGCTCAAGTTCCAACAAAGGAGAGGCCTGGATTCTGGCAGAGCCACTGAAATCAAAAGGAAACTATAGATTCAGATAACCAATGCATTCTGCGGATTACAGCTAACCTGTTTGTTTATCCTTCCAGCCCATACATACCCACTGGCCATCTACTAAACACCAGCACTGCACCTGGTACTGTGGGTTCAGAGACAAGAGTGCTACCTGACATTTGGTGAGTGTTTACTATGTGCCAGGCATTAAATAGAACTCTATTTATTCAATATCTGCAACATGTCTATCAGACAAAAATATTATCAGGCTAATGTAGTTTAAAGATGAAGAAACTGAGGCATAGAGCAGGTAATTATCTATACAAAGCCACTGAGCTAGTTTGTCCCTACAGCTGATGTTGAAATCCAGGTTGTCTGGATTAGACATAGTATTTAAATCCCCATGCCATGTCACCTACTGTGTCACAAATAAATAACCAAAAGCCAAAAAATAAATAAACAAATAAATAAATAAAAAACAAGCAAAAGCCCCGATCACCATGAACTTCCAATCTCCTACTGAGGCAATAACAAGTGACCAGTCAAGTGCTAGTGCAGTGTGATGTGCAAGTGGCGGGAGGAAGCGTGGACACAGAGAGCACTGGCCGAAGGGTCTCTCTCCTTTCCCCCTTCTCTTCCTCCTTTGTCCTCTCTCCCCAGTATCCCAAACAACTGCCACTCACATTACAGCAGAACCTGAGCCATGCTCTTTCAGCAAGGATAGTGCAAAGATAGTTGGAGATTAGCTTAAGCTCCTCAGAAGGGCGCCCGAAACCATCTTGTGGTGATGTGTTAAGGATATTATAGCGAAATAGATGACACTGCCATCTTCATTATATTAATGCACTGTAATGATACCATTCTGTAAATAGTGTTTGGAATTGACTGACATGATACCAAATTTGCACTTGCATGCATAATTCTAGTATTTTATTATTAAACCAAGCTCACAGATTGAGTGCCAGGATTTAAAACAAACACAGATCTATAATTACAGCATGTGGATTTTTCTCATCGCCAGTGCCTGCCCAACCATTTTTTACCGAAGCTTTTATTCTCCTTTCATAGCTTTTCTTGCTTCCAGTGGAGGCCTGTGACACAAAGTATAGGATATCAGGAAGTTGCAAAGTTCATGGGTTTCTCTTTCTCCTATTTTAAATGGAAAAAAAAATGCTTTTCATCTCTTGAATAGTCCATTTATCCACGCAAATAGATTTCCAACAGCACAGCCACATGTTATAAGAGGCCCGAATACACTTGGGACTTCCCAGAAATTGTCGGCTGGGTCACGTTCTGCTTGGTCCCAGGCCCAAAGGAGCTCCAGTCCAGGAAGCTGAAGGTGACCAGGACAAGAAGCAGAGCTGCTCTCTCCTCAGAATGCCAGGACCCTAAGAGAGGAGACGACGGTCATCACAGTTATGACCCGGTCTCCCAAACCCACACGCCGGGACTTCCAGGGAAAATGGGCAAAATGGGGCTGTTTTTAGTTTTTCAGTCTCTGCCCAGCGGGACTGCCTGGTGCTAACAGCTGGAGGCTCACATTAGCCAGGGAAAGAGATGCAGAGCTGAAAAGTCAGTGGGAGGAGGAGCAGACAGGAGGCCTGACACCCCCTAAATGCCAACACAGACCAGACTCGTTGGTATCCACCAGGCGGGGCTTGGATCTCACTCCGCAGGTGTTCATGTGACTGCAGGCAGGTCGCTGAACCTCTGTGAGCTCCAGTTTTCTCATTTTAAGAGCAACACTAATCACATACTGTGGAGGTAAAGTTTACAGAAGCTCACCCTTCGCAAAGTCCCTAGCGCCTACCCTGAGGTAGAGCCACTCTGTGTACCCAGTGTAGGGAGAGCATTCTAATCAAGAGGAACAGGGGCAAAGGCTCTGAGAGGGTCTGGGAGGGGAAAAGGGAGGGTTTCTGAGAAACTGAAAGAAGGCCTGAATGCTGTGGAGAAGAGAACAGGGCAAAGTGACCCAAGGTGACGGACAGCGCTAGGTACCCCAGCACCCTGTAGAGCACATCAGCGCTTTGGCCTTTAGCCTCAGAGCAAAAGAAGCCTTCAAAGCACTTTAGGTAGAAGGGGAACATGCTCCGTGTATGCAAGTGGCATATTCAGGGGTTCTACATCTGTGAATTCAACTAGATGTGGATCAAAAAATTCCCATAAAAACTGCCTGTACTAAACACATGGAGATTTTCCCTGCCATTATTCCTTAAACAATACCGTGCAAGAGCTATTTACACAGCGTTCACATCATGTCAAGTATAGCAAATAATGCAGAAGTGAGTTAAAGTACATAGGAGGATAGACAAAATACTATCTGCGAATACTACACCATCTTCTCTAACAGACTATAACATCAGCGGGGTTTGATCCTGGAATCTGTCCTCCATGGACACTGAGCGGGGACTACACATTAAAGAGATTGCTGTGGTTTGATTTTGTAGAATGGAGTGAAATGGTTCAGAAGAGCCCTATGGGGAGATCCACCAGGTGGCCTTGCAGGAGGCCAAGGGAAAGATGTTGGGATGTGGCTGGACCTCAGAAATAGGTCGTGTGATGGATTAATTAATGGTCAACTTGGCACACCCAGCTGAACTGAGTCAGTGTGGTTCTGGGCGTGGAAGACTCACCTAAGGATTGTTGCCAATGTCATAAAAGGAGAACTGGAGGGGAAGATCGTAGGCTGTTGATTTTCTCAAAGAAGCTTGCCTTGGCTGGTTTTCCTGATACAAACTCAGCTGTCAGAGGAGCTCAGGTCCTTGCTGTCACTGGGGACGGCTGCTGTTTTTTTCAGGAGAGCTGTGGTCTTAGCCTCGAGTGTCATTTCCTGGCTCCGTTGCAGATCCTCCAGCCTGGTGGCCAGACCCTTCACCCCACCAGCACAGGCTTTCTAGCTTCTACCACTGGCCAGTGTAGGTCCTTGATACAGACTTGCATAAGACATTGCCATGGGTTCTAGGCCTCTGGACTTTGCCTTGGGCTCTAGGCATTTAGCTGGACTTGCATGGGACATTTCTGTGGGACCCAAGCCCTTGGTTGAACTCTTCAGGTCTCTAGCATGCGGACAGATCTCTTGTACTCCTCTGTATTTGACTTTTTGGGTGAATATTATAAAATAATCCCATAAATTATGTGCCCTGTATTAAATCTATTCCCTTGCAAACCTTAACTACAACATGTAGGAAGCAAATTCAAGCACAGATTTCATGGCTAGGCATGGAATCAAGCGTCTGTCAGGTGCAAATGGACGAATGGTAAGACTTGGGACAAGGGTCCCTGCGGGGATCTGGGCCTTGTTCATTGCATGATGATACCCATCTAGCAGTGAGAAGCCAATAATGCCCTGAACATGCACTCTGTGGTCTGCAGAATGGTACTGCTTTACAGTTACTGATCTGTGTCAAGAGAAAGCCAACAGCACTAGTTCAAAAACTACTGTTCAGGTCATGCACTGGAGGCCCGTGTCTTGGGTGTCATCTGGAAAAGAAAATAACTTGTCCTTCATGCCAAACAGTTGCAAAAAGAATGCTGCTGTAACCTGTAGCACACTTAACTTTTGCTGATTGTTTTAACACCAAAGTGGTTGACATTAAGAGATAGTGCATTTGGAATTAAGGCTGGGAGGGCTTCCACTAGTTTTAAGTCCACCTGCTATTTTGCCCTATGGCTTATGGCACAAGGAAGCTGCTGTCCATTTGTGGGGAAGGCTCAGGTGTGGAGAACAGAGCTCATACCCAGCTTGTACCAAGTGTACCAGTAAGGTAGGGCCAGTGGTGGCTGCATGGAGAATACCTGGACCTCACAGTGCTCTGCTGATATAGGGCTCAGGACTGAGAGAAGGACAGGCTCGAGATTAGGAGATGTGAACATATGTGATAGACAAGCTTGCTAGCATGGGAAAGTGGGCTATCTGGGGTGGACATAACCACCAGGTGAATCCTGCTGACAGGTGTGGGCTAGGACTTTGGGAGGCTGGGTCAGGCACAAAGCTAGGGCCCACATTCACGGACCCTCCTACAAGTCTGCCATTGATTCCTAAGCCTATCTTCCCAGGGTGCCACCAGATCAAGGACCCCTGTCATGAACTCCAATGTGTGTGCACATATAAAAGCGACCTCAGCCACACAGGGAGGAGGGGACAACTCAGGGACAGGGAGATCTCTACCTAGCTCATGCGTATGGTTCAGGCTGATCAACAGATTTGGAATCTTTGTGGGTAAATCTGGGTATTTCACACATTCTTTTCCTTCCATCCAGTATACAACAAACACCCTAATTGATGCAAAACACCTCCACACAGAACATGCTGGGGATGGGGGTGGGGTGGGCTGGATTAATTGGACCCTGGAGTGAATGAAAAAAAGAAAGCACTCTTCACAAAAGCAAACCTCAAAGAGCCTGGAAAAGAACAAAGCCCTTTCAAAGGCTTCTCAGGGTGTGTGTGTGTGTGTGTGTGTGTGTGTGTGTGTGTGTGTGGTTTTTTCCCAGCCTCATGTTTGGTGCTCTAAGGAGAGGTGGGAGCAGCCACTGGCCTCTCAGCAGGTGCCTGTCACATTGTGTTATTACAATTCTATATTTCAATTAAAGCATTGTAGCCAATTTGAAAGTTCTGCCAAGGGCCACTCACGATATAGAGATCTAAGAATTCGACTCACACGTTTTAATACCTCACATTTTTCCCTTCGTCTCATTTTCATGGAAATCAGGTTGAACACTGTCTTTTTTCTTCTTCTAATCTAACCCTCAAAATACAACGCCAATTAAACATTCTGTGCAAAGATAGCCTGCAAAACCCAGCATGATTTCACCGTACCACTTTGATTTTCCTAAAAGTTTTCTTTTTTTTTTTTTGGCTAATTTACTTTTCCTTTTCTATTTTCATGTTCTAACTTTATGAGTAGTGACGTGGTAGTTTCCGGTCCAGGGCCCACCCGGAGTTGCAGCAGGGCAGGATCCTGTTCTGAAAGCTGGTTTTGGCTGGCTTGAGCAGAGAAGCTGAGCACTAGTGGTCTGTATCAGGCCTGGGTGTTTCCTGCCTGGAGTGGTTGTCAGATCTCAACCTCCCAAGCCTCTGTCCAACACAAAGGCTAAAATCTACCTGGATAA
Organism: Heterocephalus glaber; assembly: GCF_000247695.1. The sequence goes on along the minus strand of NW_004624862.1, from coordinate 3,057,236 downwards.
ACCGTCCTGACTTTCGAGGCCCCTAGTAGGTGCTCAGTTCCTATCAGTTTGTTTCCTCTTTTCTGAGGCCACAATAATCACACTGGGTTTAACCTTTTCTAAAACGGAAGTAAGATCTTAAATGGCACACAGAGCTCTTGCTATTTGATATTTATTTGATGTCTTGCAATCTCTCTGCCTGTTCATTTATTCCTCTAACAACCTCTCCCCCGACCCCAGCATTGTCTCTTTGCACTGAATGTTTGGGGGGAGTTTTGAGTTCCTTTAATCTCAACAAGACATGAGCTCATTAAGTCCATTTCTGCACGGGCGGTGGGAGGAGAGAGGGTTCTGTTCACCCAATTTAAATGGCTCATCACAAATTTTAGGTCATTTCCTCAGTCTGGCGGGGTGCACACCTCTTTCATAAACAATAGGTGTAATCCATCTCAGATGTATGTGGGTCTGGAGCATCCCCCAAAGGACCCAGTTGAGGAGGTGGAGCTTTCTCTCTGTTTCTTGTCTAGGGAGGGCTGTGCAGGATTGGAAATCATAAAAATTTGAATTTTCACTCACGTATTATAAAGCCTCTAAAGATAAAAGAGCTTGAAACATATAGAGTGGTTTCCTTTTGAATCAATGGCAGGCAGGAAAAAGAAGGTCTATTTAAAGGCCTAAGTTGATAAGGAAATGAAGGATTAGAATTTGCTCATTCATTTTCCTGAGCACCTCCCATGTGTTAAACTTGGAAGAAGCCAAGGTGAGTGAGAAAGGTCCCATTCTTGTCCTTAAACTCACAGATTGGCAGGGGAAGGGAACCAGGTATATAAGTACATTATAAATAAAAACAGGCACAAAAGAAAAGACAGCACAGGGCAATCAAGACTAATTCTACCAGGGTCTCAAGATACAGGGTTCTATCTACATAAAGCTGGTCAGGTTATCACGAGGCTGGAATCAATTTCAGGCATCGTTTTGTTTGATATCGCTGATTTATAGATAAGGTAATTGAGGTCCATAAATGTAAAGTGATTTCCCCACGTTATTAAAAAAAAATCAATCCATCTGTCAATTCAGAGTAAAATGGATTACTGTCCATTCTGTGCCAGACCTTTCGTTAGATTTTAGGGATCATAGAGACCACAAAAGCACCCAGAAAGCACTGCAATTAATGAGGAGGGGAATGACAATCTCCCCAGGTAGGACACAGTATGCCAAGTGCTGAGCATCCAGCCCACAGAATGTGTGTTCTAAGGGTTACAGGACCTCCGAAGTCAGCAAAGGGAGGTGCAGAAAGCTGGAGAATCCTTTCTTCATTGGCTAAACTTAGGACTCTTTTAGGAAGGAAACTAAAGCATAAGTACGTGTGCGCCTGCTGCATGAATGAGGTCAGAAGGAATAGGAGCAGCCGGGGTTCGGGGCAGGCAGTTTGGGTCCAGGAGCCAAGCTCTGTCCCTCTCTAAGCAGCAGTGTGACCCTGGATGGTGCCTCTGTGTCACTCTTAACTCCAGACTATCACACCTGGCCCGCAGAATGGGGAGGAAGCCCTGATCCTGGCAGGGGTTGGATGGTCTTCCACCTACCTTTCCTTGATGCTCTGCCTTCTGTTTCAGCTCTGGACGTGCATTGCTTTCTCTATGCTATCATCAGCCCTTGTATGTGGTCCTTGCAATGATTGCCTCCACAAAAGTCCCTCTGATCAAGAGGACAAGGTAAAAATACAAAACATCCCAGCACAGTGACTGATTCCAATCTGAGCCTATTCAATGACCTGGGTGTGCTATTTCCAAGGGTCTACTTGAGGGTGCAGGCTATTTGTTAAATGCGGTGAGGAGCAGCGATTAAGTCAAATGGTTTCTTACAAGCCAGCCCCTCATCCCAGCAATATTTTTTAGTACCCCTGCTGTGGTGACTTCTGTAACCCTCTTTCCCTGCCCTCCACCCAGCTGCTCCTCCTCATCTACCATCTCACCCAGATCCAAACTGATCCCCACAGCGCAGTTCTGTGCGGCTCACACCACTCACCACTCTCTGAACTGGTCATCAGTGAGTGCTCTCTCTCTCTGACACACACACTCCTCAAGGACGGGCGCTGTCTGCTCACGGCTGCCTTCCCAAGGCCTCGCTCAGCACACCTCATGAATTCTGCAAGTGCAGCCTGGGGCTCAGGACGTTGGGCTGGGGGTCAGATTGTCCCATCTTGATGCCTAGCTTCGCAAGGTGCTAGTGGGGAAGCAGAGCAAGCTACTTCAGCTCCTTCTGTGCTTCTAGCCACAAGGAGCCATAGCAAGAGCACCTTCATCCAAGCACTGCACGCTAGGTTCTGCATCTCCACTCGTACCCCTGACTGCTGATGGTAGGCCAGGGTGTCCCCGGGATGGTAGTGATGATCATAGGAAATTCACCTCAGTTCATCTCTGATGTAGTATTACTGTGACTAGCACCTCTGCCTAAAGGATTTCTTGGCTTGGTAACTGGGACTTTTAGCCAACTTATGGCCATTTGGATTTAGTGTCTATATTTGCCTGATAAATTTGGCTCTCCATAATGGACTGAGATTTACCTCCTGTTCTGGCTTACCCCCTCTGTTTTCTGGGGGGCTCCTCTAAGAAGTAAGTACCCAGCCAGCCCCCTGAACTCTCATCCTGAGGGCGAGCAGCCAGGGGCCTTGAGCCTCTGAACCCTAACCCCTTCCTTGGTCCTCTTGCTGTCTGATGCATGCTGGGGCTCCAGCATGCCTTGCACTGGTGTCCAAGTGATAAGATGCATTTCCAAGAATCTTCCCCAGGGCAGGGACGCTTGCTGAGGCTGGTGCGCTGTTTTGGACACACCTGGAAGACCTCTTTGGTAGCCTCTTTGGTTTATTTCCAGAGGCTTGACTTTCCCAACAGTCTGGTATGACTGGAACCTGGAGTGTGAGTTAGAAAAATCAAGCAGAGGAGCAGCTTGGCAGTGTGAGAAAATGCAAAGTGTGTGGTTGTGACTTTGATTTTCCTCATCACTGCAACTTTATGAATACATACATTTTATAAATACTAACTAGAATGCTGAGCAGCCATCAGGTGCCAGGCACTGTGCTCTGACAACCACCCGCCCTGCTCACTCAGCCCCCTGCTCAGTCACCCCAGGACAGGGTTCCATTATTTTTCCACATTCCTGATGAAGACAGGAAAAAGTACCTGGCGCTTAGTAGGTGTTCTTAAGTATATGCTGAATGATTACATGAATCTTACACCATTAAATGATTTCTAAACACAATCTGCTATGTTGAAATCAATAACCCCAGGTGTCATTTAAATGCTCACAAGCCTTCAAATCATGGGTGGATCGATGCATATTACCTCCCAGGGAGGTAGAAATTTACTGTTTTCTTCACAGGCAAGGCATGGAAATGAGCGAGGCTTGAGATTACAAAAGGACTCTGCCATGCAGGAAGTACAGGCAGATCACCCTAGGGATTACTTTGCACATGAATACTCCACATTATGAGCTGTAAATAAGGTGGCCACATGTGTTGTCCTCTCATTTCTCACATGTGTATACAGTACCTACTCTGTCCCTTGCTTTGTCCCATGCTAGGGATAGAAAGATACACAAGATCAATCCCTGCTGCATCTTCCAAAGGAAAGCCAAGCCACATGCTCAAGGGACACCAGGGTCCCAATGACAAAATATTCCAAATCCAGGCTTGACTTGGAGAACTGCCCCCCACCCCTCCCCAGCCTAGGAGCTGGCTCTGACCTACTTCTACAGGCACTGCCACCCCTAGGTGAGCTGAACATTGCTTTCAGATCCACGATGAACAGGTTTTGTACCTGCAGGTTTAACTCTAATCTATGGGGCCCTAGTTTCTCTTTAAGTAGTAGAATTCCTTCCGTGACAGCTGAGGTTTCCCCTGGTTGTGAAAAAATATATATATATATATTATGTAATATTTTCATCTATAGAGAAAAGGAAACTTTCATTCCTTCCCTCAGAATATTTATTTAGCCCTCCACATATTCCAGGCATTCTAAAATTCCTGCTGTCTAACTCTCAGCCCAATGAGAGGGAACAGAGTGTTGGGAGACATACGGTAACTATAGCTACAAATATTTACATCTGCTAATTGCTTATCATGCAGTCAATTCTTAACGGACATCATTTCACTTTCAGAATAACCCTGTGCTATGGGACTGTAATTATACCCACTTTGCCACGACAGAACTGAGATCTGGAGAGCTCAAGGAACTTCCTTGAAATGACACATTAGAAATCTGGAACTCAAACCTAGGTCCTGCTTAATTCTCATACCATGGTCTGGTACACTACATTATACTCTGGCCTTGACAAATGAACAGAAAGAGCTGGAGACAGTGGAGCACACCTGTAATTCCAACTACTCCAGAGGCTGAGGTGAGAGGATGGCAAGTTCAAGGCCAGCCTGGATAACTTCGGGAGACCCTGTATCAAAATATAAACAATAAAATTAAAAAAGAGCTGAGACTGTAACTCAGTATTCCCTGGGTTCATCCTCAGTACTGCCAAAAAAAGAAAGAAAAGAAACCTATGTCAATATATGTGATGCAGAGAAGAATATATTAAGAATAAGAAAGAAGAATGTGAAGAAAGGGCTCGAGAAAAGCAAGACTACTCATTGGGGCTTGAACCAGGGAATGCTCCTGGGAGAGGAGCCGCTGAGCCAGGCCTGAAGGAGGAATGGACTTAGGATGTGGGAGATGCGGGAGAAGTGGATTTGTGAACAACAAGAAGGCTGAACCCTGAACCCTGAGCCCCTCTGGATTGGTGACCCAGTCTTTGCCACACCAGGGGCAGGACACAGCCACCCACAAACCAAAGGTTACCTGAGTTACCCCCATCTGGGTTCAGCTGTGGGCACAAGTGGCCCCAGCCTCGGCCCAACAACCTTCCCTGCAGTCTTCCTCTCTTGACTTCCAGCATCCAAGCCTCGGGGTTGGGGCCCCTCATCAGAGCCACCTTCCCTCAACCCTTCTGTCTAATTGAGCTATTCTTTCCAGCCACTCTCCATCACACTACCCTGAATTTAAAAATGCCATAATATCACTATCTGAAGTTATTTGCTTATTTACATGCTTATTATCTGAATCTACTAGTAAAATGGAAGGTAATATGGGTGGTAACCTTGTCTGTCTTGTTCCCTCAGTGATGAATCCTCAGTGCTTCTTTTAAGTGATCAATAAGAAGTTGCTGAATGGAAAAACGACTGAATGATCTCTGCCCTAAACATAGAATGTATTTGTAGTGAGGTCAGCTTAGGTGATCAGTGGTCAAAAACTTAAATTCTGCTCCAGACTCAGAAAGACTCTACATGCAAAGCCTCTACCTCTGAGATCTCAGTTTCAACGCCTGCCAAATAAGAATAATAATACTGTCATTAAACACTTACAGATACATTAAAAGTGTCTAATACATAAAAGTCTGTGGTGTCATTATGACATTATTGCTGTCATACTTTCTTTTATGCTAGGGTCTCATGTGAAAAGAAAAATTAACTGTTTGATTTCAGCATCCTTTCTGGCTGCCTGGAAGTCTGCTTCTGGGAGACTAAGTGCATAGAACAGCCTCAGGGACTGATGTTCACACCGAGAGCCAAAGATACACTTCAGAGTAGAGGAACATTACCCCACTGAGAATGTGCACACCAAGCAACCTTGAGTCAGGATGCAACTGAAAGCTTATGGTGGCCTCTGTCAACCTCCATGAGGCTCTTCCATCCTAGCCAGCAGGTAGATTATCACCAAGGTGGAGTGGCTCACCTGACCTAGCTGGCTGTTGTAGCTTATATCTAGATGTCCCTCCAAAGCCTCATGCACTCACAGGTGGCACTTTTAGGAGCTGGCTGGATCTTGGGTGTGTGATACTGGGATTAAGGATGTGTGATTACTAAATTAGTCCACTGATTGGTTTAGCATAGTTCTGGGTGTGGATGATGGGAAGGCCCACCTTGGGTGTGGGTGGCACTACCCAAAAGCCTTGTAACCTGAATGGGATAAAAGGAAAAGGCAGGCTGGCTGCTACTTGCTGCTGGCTCCTGCCTGCTCCACCATGGACTATTTCTCCTCTGTGATGACCCTCTGCCATGCTACCCAGCCTTGGAACCAGTTTACTACAGACTGAAACCTCTACAAATTGTGAGCTAAAATATATCTTTCCTCCTTTAACTTGTGGGTGTCAGGTATTTTGTCGCAGCAATGAGGAGAGTAACTAAGACACTGGCCCTATGCTATCTTCCACATGAGAAATTCTTCTGCACTTTCAAAGAGCAATTACAAAAGAAGCAGCCAAACAGAGGAGTAGGGCAAGCTACAAAGTCTCTTTCAACTAGGAAGCAAGTATGTTTTCTCAAGTCTTATAAGCTCAGTGGACCAGGCCTAACGTAGGCTGCTCCCCAGTTCCCTAGTAGAAGAGCTCTCAGGCCAGCTCAATGCCAAAGGTTTTATCACATTACACATCATCCAAAGACGAGCCATGGGTTTCATGTAAGGAGAGACACAAACAGCATCAGCAAATGCAATGTTCATTCACTCACTCATTCATTCATTCATTCCTTTCCATTAGGAAACACTAACTCAGCACCAACAATGGACAGGTGGCATGCTAGACACAAAAGGGACAAATAGGAGACAATATGGTTTCTGAGCTCACGAATAAATCACTCTCTAGAAAAGACAACAAAAACACATGCACAAAACCACACTGGAATGCAAATTTAAATTGCTACTTGTGATGGGAAGCAGTAGTGACATTCAAGGTAGAGTGGCAGTTGCATGTAACAGAGGCACGAGGTATATACCCCAGGGGCAGGGGAAGACACAGCCTCACCTGTCAGGCACTGACGCCAAAAGCCAGAACTCTTTCCATCAAGCAGTACGTGGCAATGGCCTGCTGCTTCACCCAGCCATGTCACTAAGTACTTGAGCAGTTTAGGCAAGACACTTAAACCATGGTTCACCTTCATTTTCACACTTGTTAAGTGTTTAATAAAAGCTGCTCTCTATTACTGACAAACTACCCCACTAATCCTTTAAAAAAATCCTGTAAGGTAGGTATTATTATCTCCACTTTACAGATGAGGAAATTAAGGTTCAACATTTTAGTAACTTGACCCAAATCATGTGCCTATCAGCTGGTACTGATTTTGCGTCTTCCATGTGCAGAAACGATGCTAAATGAATAGCATTTGCCATTACACTTAGTTTGTTCAATTGTCACAGGATCTGACTAAAGTTGCTGTTAGTAAATTTCTCTGATGACAGAACTGAGGTAAGGTAAATAAAGTAAGAATCTTAAATTTTGAAATTCCTTGACAGAAAGAGAAGATCAAGAGGTGGGGGGGAGGGAGGAGGGATGAGCAAGGGGATCTTAAAAAACACGTGCCATGTATACGTGCCAGCTCCCCACGATGTGTGTACTCATCATATACTGCAAATCTGTACTAATGAAAGTAAAAATTTAAAAAAAATGAAATTCTGGAACGGGAGGCGGCCAAGTTTCTGTGTAAAGAGCCTGGCACAGATGTCTCCAGCTGTGCTGGCCAGCCCACCTCTGCTGCATCGGCTCAGCTTTGCCACTGGGGTGAGCAAGCAGCCACGGATCAGACGTGTAAATGACGCGTGTGGACAAAGGAATTTGATTTTCAAACAAGTTTTTACATATCATGAAATGTTATCTTTCTTTTGATTTTTGTAATCATTAAAACAGTTGATGTGCTGGATTTGGCCTGATGGCCACTGTAGTCTGTCAATTCCAATTCTCAATCCAGGATGGGAACCTGTACTGTTTGATTTTAGGGTTTGCCCTCTTCACCACCACGTATAGTAGATTCCTATCCAGATCTCTCCTTGCTACGAGGTCTGAGGATGACTGAAGAATTCAAATGTACACATTCTTAGGGTGGAAGTCAACTAGAAGCTGGGGCACTTTTCTGCTGTTTGGTGACACCTTAGAGTCACTGTAAGGCACAGTTTCTATGGAAACTGACCTGGTCTCCCTGCCTTGGAGACCCTTGTTTAACTTCCCTTCCTGATCAAAGCCTGAAGGTGGAATTGGAGATCACTCGCTGGATTCTCATTCACACTCCCAGGACATTTTGTATGTGGGATTTTAGCTACACCAACTGTATAGGCAGAATTTGTGGATGGGCATAGGACCATAGACATGTAAGAAAATGGAAAAACACTGTTTATGAAGGTTCATTTTTTTGTGATTAGGCTCGGAGTTTTTAATGAAGGAAAGTGGAATGCAGACGGTACTGTTTCCTTCTTTGCTGACTCTCCAAGATCAGTTACCGTAAATTAATAGATGCACTGCAAATGTGACTGGCAAAGAAACATCCTCGGAGATGTATCGGAGTCACCGGGAAAAGCTTTTGCCCTCACGTAGAGAGAAATTCCAAAGCAAGCCAGGACCGTAGGTCTGTAATCAGTTTTCAAATTACAGAAGATGTTGTCCATTGTTGTGAAATGGGGCTCTGACAAGAAGTCAATCGGGTATATTTGCCACATCGATCAGCACCACAGCACTAGAGGGACGGACGGGGGCCAGCCTTTGCCCAAGGCCGGCTCCCTGGGGATCCGATAAGCCCCTGTGCTCCCGAGCATCCACTCCACTCTGATGTTGCGCTCTATTTACTTTGCCAAAGCAAGCGGAGGATTCACCCAGGTCCTCTAAGAAGAAGCAGGGAGCCCGTCTGTTGGCAGAGCGACTAAAATCCGCGGGAGGTAAAGCAAAGGAGCAGGACCCACGGCTCATGACAAGAGCTTCCGAATTCAGACCACCGGGGTCCACGCAGGTTCTGCCCCTTTCTAACCACCATGGTGCCTCACTCTTGAAGCTGGGCTTTAAAAATAACAATCTGTAGAGTGGAGATAATAGTAGTATCTACACGGTGGGGTGATTAGGAGAAATCAACAGGATCAGCACACAAACAAAGCCTAGCAAAGGGGAGTGTGTTCAATGCAGGGCCAGCGTCACTCGCAACACGCCTGAGCGCCTACCCCATGTTGCACCTCAGGGGCTCAGAGAAGATGGCAAATAAAAACACATACAGGTGATAACAGTATTGACTGCAGGGCACTCACAGCTGCAGTCAGCACAGTGCCGTGGTTTAAGGAATCAGCTTGAAGACAGATAGACCCAGGTCTAGTCCTAGCAGGACTCTTTAACAGCTGTGTATCTGTGGAATAAGTCATTTAATACCACTAAGCCTCAAGTTTCTCATGCTTTAAGTCCTGCCTCGCTTTAAACATGTGTCTTGGGATTATAAAATACTTAACATGGAGCTGGCACAAAGTGAGAACTCAGCAAGTGACGCGGTAATGTTCACAGAGGCCAGAGTGCAACGCATTCCAGAGCAGCCCACTCTGAGATGAGGAAATGCTCTGTATACGCACTGTCCAACGTGGCAGACAGGAGCCCCGTGTAGCCTAGTGTGACTGAGGAAGCGATTTCTCAACCTTCACTTCATTCTAACTCATTTCAATTTCAATTGAGCCAGTTTCAATGTTCTATCATCATGACATGAAGCTTCTCAGGCACCTAGGAAGGGCAATGTGTTCATCTGGGAAATGCTGAGGAGAAAAGGTAACATGCTGGGCGTCCTCTCTGAGGTGGCTCGGTGAAAGTGAACAGACTCTGACTTGCCCAAAACCTGCTTTGCTTTGGGTGGTGAGGGGATGGCACATTCCTTGAAGAGATAGGCTTCTTGTAAGACAGTCATCTGAAGTTGGGCTGGGTTGGAGTCTTTCTTCAAAGGGCCTGAATACCAAGCTAAGGATGTAACCTTATCAAGCTACAGGGAAGCCATTCAGTAGGGAGAACAGGACATGAATTCAGTATTTCTTGCCTCCACAACTCAGCTGTTATGCAGAGGAGCCAATCCATCTGCTTTCATTCATCAATGATCAAGTATCACAAATGCATTCAGGACAGGTGTGGCTGCTATTTCCAAAGCTCAGCAGCAGGCTGTTCAGGAAGTGCTTAGGGACACACATCCTTTAGTATGGGACACTTCCATGTGAATCTTCTGAGAAGGCAGGCTTCTTCCATCATGCTGTGAACACGAATGGCAAGTTTCTCCTGAAGCGATTCCAGTGATTCCTAAATTACATCAAGTCCCAAGGTCCACTGCTCTCTTTCTATAGGTGGCCAGGGTGATGCCAGCTGAAGTAAAGTGCACAACTCAGCGTCTCCCCGCACACACAAGGATCAAGGGAGCCCATGGATAAAACAGTTCTTGGGAACAACATTCTCTCTTGCAGTCAAAGCTGATGGTTACAAGATGGTTGGGAAAAAAGAAGATTATAGCCCAATGGTTTTAATACCAGATTTACCTTGAATCTGCTAGGATACCTGGCATCCTTGAAATATACAGCAGGAGGAAGAAGTAATTAGGTGGCTTTTTACAGTTCTCTATAACTGCTATGAATTAATAGGGGCACCGTGGTGAGAATTCTTTTTATGTTCTGGCATATATCTTTCAGTACAAAGCAGACTAGCATTTATCCTGAATAGAGATCGGAGTCCCTTCATTGCAGCATTGTGCAAACAGAGTCTGGCAGACAGCAGATCTTCTAATTCAAACCTACATGGAAAGAGCCCAGTGACTCATGGCTTTGACTGCAGTTTCTTTAGGTTTTTTTCTTTCCAGTTAAGAAACAAAATAGGAGGGAAGACTCCTTTGGCTGAGAAAGATGAAGATTTTATAGTGAAAAGTAGAACGTTTTTTCTTCTTCCTTTTTAATGGGAAATTTTACCACATCTACAAAGGTGGCCTTTGGGTTTGCAAGGACAAGGACCACAGCTTGGCCATCCCTATAAAAACGCAATAACTCCACAGTGACACTTTGGAGTGCTACATCGTTCAGGTTATAAAACAATGCTCTCACATATATAATCCTGGAGGCTCACAAACACTGCAAAATAGGTGTAGAGTGTTAAGATTTTTTACCCATTTCACAGATGAAGAAAACAAGGCTGCAAGGTTAAGTCCCCAAGAGCACACAGCTGGCCAGTAGTACAGCTACACCATCAACTTCAATCTTGGGCTCCCAATGGTGCCCTTTTTCCATTTTTGCAGCAGCAAAAAAAGCTGTAGACTATTTAGCAGTTTTCAAGACATTTCTGACCTACACAAGCATAACCCAAACCTGCAGATTAGCGTAGTATATACTGTTACTTACTCATGGAGAAACTGAGTCCCAGGGCACTGGGACAACCTGCCAAGGGAGCAATGAAAACAGGACTGAACTTTATCTTCTCTGCTAATCCTTCAGTGGGTCCAAGCATTGTTCTGTTTCTAAGCTCAGCTTTCTTTGGGCCTTCACAATGGAAACATTTCTAAAATCTTGGAGTCTACTTCCCTTCTAGCCTTCTGTATAAAAGACTCATGAAGATGGTGAGATTTTGAGGGGGTGTGAGGAGAGGCATCACCTGGTGACCTGAGCTCTAGAGGTAATGGATCTGGAGCCAGAGGGTGAGGAGGGGGCCCTGGCACAACTGAGGAACAGCCCTGTGGCTTTCAAGAGTGCTCAGGTAGCCAAGGGGGAGATGGCACAAGGTTTTCAGAACAAGGCTTACAGAGATGCCTATGTCTCACACCTGACTCCTCTGATTTTTTTTTTTTTTTTTGTCTTCCAGGACCAGTTTAATTGTATAACAGCTGGAAAAGAAAAACACGCAGCCATGGCAGGAGCCAACAATGGTTAGTCATCATTCAATCAAACTCTGGTGAGAGTATAGAGCTGCATCCAGCAGATGTTCCTGGAGGGGAGAAAGGAAGTGTGGCTCACACTGTGAAGCCAAGTGGAAGTCTGAAAGGGCTACATGCACTAAGCTAATAACAGATCCCTGGTGAAGGCGAAGGATTCTACCAAGGAAGGGCATTCTACCATCTCCCTCAGCTTTGAGCAGGCTGGGAGAACAACAGGGATGCAGACATAGCCACCATCTTCCGGGCTCTACAGTCAGAATAAGGACTGCTGTGGTCCAAGTACAGCTTGTCCCACCAACACTCATCTTGAGTGGTGTTGAGAGGACATTTAAGAGGTGTCTGAGCCATAAGGGTCTACCCTCAAGAAGGGATTAATGCTGTCTTGAGCAAGTGAGTTCTTGTTCTCACAACACTAATTAGTGACCACAAACTCTTCTTCGTGTTTTGTTTTTTTGGCCTATGCCCACAGGCTACTCTACACATGCTTGCACCATGGGAAGCCATTCACCATGTTGTGACACAGAGCATTACAATTATTTGCATTTCCAGATGAATAATCTAAGGAAGTTAACTAGATGGCATAGCTAGTAATACCTCCCATGTCAGGTTCTTTTCAAGATAAAACACTGGTATACACAGGTAGCTGTCAGGAAGTAGGAGTCCAGTAAATGATAGTGTTAGTGACTGTTGCTATTAACGTTATTATAATGGCCAGCTACAATTCACCTACAAAGTGGAAGTACTAAGCCTGTCACTGCCTTGGATAAATAAATTGAGGCCAAAGATTACTGGGGGGCCATTTGTCTCAACTGGATCTGCATCTATTCCAGCAACCTGACTCTCTCAGACTGTTTACACAGAAGGGCAGCCTCTCCCTGACTTCTTCCGAAGCCAGCACGTGCTCCATCCAAACAATGCAAGATTTATGGCATTCTTTTATTTGAGTTGATTCCAATGTGTCAGCATATATGAATTGCGGCATAAAATAATTACACTTGAAAGTGAAATGCAAGCCTAAGGATTCTAGTTGGCTATTTTTTAAAAAATGTCAGCGATTTCTGAAGGACTAGATTTATTTACTGCCTTCTCCACTTCCTCTTGAGCACTTAGACACCTCAGCTCCTAAGAATGCCATCCCAGCTACCCTATTACAGATGACTTTATCAATTACTCTGACAGTTATTCATACTATACATGAATGTACTTTATAGTTGTCACATGTGCTCTGTAGACAAGGCAATAAAATGTATAATGCATCTTCCTTATCAGTAAATCCTAATGGGTGGTACAAGGCAGAGACTTAAAAGAGGACCTCTTAGAACTGTGACATAACCAAAGTAGATAGAAATTTATATATAAACAAATTAAAGGATTCTTTAATGCAGCACAAGAAGGGGGTTCCCACAAGGAAGATCAGCAATTAGGGCAGGAAGAGGCCCATTAAACATCCTGTCCATCCCCAACAATGTAGGCTGTTCCCTACAGCAAAACCCCCTTCTGGATTAAATTGCCTAAGAGATGGGATTCCATATGCCCCTTGGGAAACAGCTGATTGGCCAATCCATCTCCTCATTCCATTTCTTTTGTTTACATGCAAGAGATCGGGAAAAAGGCAAATACAAAATGATTCTTGATCAGACTCTTTTCCTGGCTCTTTACCGTCTTCTGAAATCATTTTTTATGTATAATGTGGCATTTCAGGCTCATTTTTCTGCATCTACCTCCCCTAGCTCTAGCTAACTGTATGTAGAAAGTAACAGCAAATAATGGCTCATGCAATGAAGAGAGTATTTTTGAATGGGAGATGACAGCACCTGGGTTTCCATCCTGACTTGCGCGTTTGCCACCTGTGTGAGCTCAGGAAGGTCACCACTCATCTCTGAGTCTGGATTTCCTGACCTGTACAGTAAGTGTAAACCAGTCTGACACAGTAACAACACACAAGTTCTACATTCATTCATTTATTTGATGTTGTTTCCTAAGTGGTCACCTTCTATCTGCAGCATGGTATGTACTTTCCACTGTACGTAAGTACACTGATAAAACCCTTGGTCCCTGCTCTAAAGGAAACAAATTATAGAAAAATAAAATTCTCATGAAACACCCAAGTATAACACATTTTTTAATTGCTGTAAAATACATGAAACATAAAAGTTATCATTTTAACCACTGTAGGTGTTCAGTTCCACAGAATTAAATATATTTGCATTATTGTGCAAGTATCCTACAATCTATGCACAGAACATTTTTATCTTCCCAAATTGAAACTCCATAACCACCAAAGACTAACTTCTTGTTTCTTTCCCACCCCAGCTCCTAGTAACCATCGTTCTATATTCTGTCTCTAGGAATCTGATGACTCCAGGAGCCTTATATAATAGAAATCAGATGATATTTGACCTTTAATGACTGCCTTATTTCACTTAGCATAACATCTTCACAGTTCATCCATGTGACACCTGTCAGAATTTCCTTCTTTTTAAGGCTGTGTCATATACCATCATATATATATATATATATATATATATAAATAAAATTTATACATTCAGCCATCAATGGACACTCAGGTTGTGTTCACTTTTTGTACCCCACCTTCTGGTAAGTACTACAACAGAGGTGGCCAGAGTGTGGAAGAAGAGACAAAGTATATGTAACCTGGGCAGGGTTCTGAGGAAACAGCAACTGGGCTGAGATGTCCATAGGATATGCTGGAGTCAGACAAAGAAGGGGACAAGAACACGGGAAGGGAAGAGTCAGAGGAAGACTGTTCTAGGCAGAAAAATGAAGGCAGGAAGGGAGGGTAGGAGGAAGTGAGATGTCCAAAGGCCAATGAAACCTGGCACCATTAGAACAAAAAGGGGTTTTCTTTGGGGATGGGGCTGAGAAGGTTCTCACTCCATCTCTGACATTTTCAGTTCTCTGACTCTGCTCTCTGCGTAGCACCTCTCTTTCACCAGCATTGCTTGCATGGATCTATGAAGTATCACCTGCTGGTGTCATCGGTCAGGTCATTAAGAGAAAAACACAGGTATGCACCTCAAGTGAGGTCACCATGCCTCTACCTGACTTGTCATGCTGTTGGGTGAGTGGCTGCTTCCTGGGATACCTGACCACGAACCCTGCCACGGAAGGGATTTATTGGATTCATCTTTTTATCCAGTGCCCAGCACACAGTGGGTATTCAGTAAATGTTTACTAGAAAAACTCCATCTTTATAGATGAGGGTATCAAGAAAATAAAAATGACTTCTCCACAGTGCTGGTGAGAGATTTGACTTTTATGGGTGGAATGTGACATCTTGTGGAATGTTTAACCTTAACTCTCCTAGTGATGATCATATAGTTTATGAAAAGATGGAAAAACCATGGCAGGTTTGTGCAGAAAATACCCTGAGGCTAGAGGAACAGTCTCACCAGATTTAAGGTTTGCCCGGGTCCCTAGAGACCCCATCTGTGCAGCAGCAACACCTGCCCCCTGGGCAGAAAACCAACATGATGAGCACCATGGGGGCAGGTGGGACCATCTCAAAAGAGGAAATGGTAAAGTAAAATCCTGGCAGTTCAGAGCTCACTAACTGTGAACCTGGGAAGAACCAAGGATACTTTTTCTTTTCTCCATAAACTCATTCTCCACAGGTGATAGCAAGCCATTAGAATGAAGGACATCAGAGGGGGAGTTTGTTCATTTGTTGATATTTGTGTAGTGCCATCTTGACTCTTCTCTTGAGACAAGTCACTCTAGCATGGAGAGTTTTATAATTTGCAAATAACTTTCACATGCATCCTCTCTCTCTCTCTCTCTCTCTCTCTGAATTACTCTAACAGACCTCCAAAGAAAGTCTAATCAGCTTCCTCTCCAATCCATAATAGAGAAAACTCAGGCTCAGAGAGGGATATGCCTTGCCTAAGATTACACAGTTTTATGTGGAGAAATAAATATATAAGAGAATTTTACTCTGCTCGAAAGCCAAAGATCAGAAATCTTAAATTATAGTAACACAGATAGCCAAGTTTTCTTCTCTTGGTGACATTTACCATACATGGATATTCAATGATATTGCCTTGAACATAGATCTGCAAAAGTATATAATCAAGGGAAAAATGGTGGTCCAGACAGTTAACACTTGGAACTGGTAAGTCAAGCCCTATGAGTGAAACCCAACTTCACCCAATTCATAATGTCTACTGGCATCATTCAGACTTGTACATACAGCTAGGAGACCATTAGTATAAAACACAGACTCTACAATTATACTCTTCCAGAATAATGACCTATGAGTATCAGGAGATACTGATATTAAATCAGAGGCATTTAAGCTAAAGCTTAATATCAAAAATTTAAAAATTAAGGTTTAAAATAAGTACTTACATACCATCAGGTACGATCATACATCTGGCAGCACAATTTTTAGAATGTAATTTGACCAAAACATATCAAAAGGCTTAAAAAGATACATACATGTTGACAGTGATTCTCAAATTTAACCGAAGAAAATATTCACACACTTGTGCAGAGATGAGCTCAGAGCTGCAAATACAACCTTCACGACCACTAGTGTGGTGTGTATTACAGTATAGTACATGGTACTCGTATGCTACAATGCTTTAGTGACTGAAAATGATATATAGAGAAATATTTAATGTAAGGAAAGATGCGGATAAATAAAAAGGCTAAAAAAGCAGCATATATAATAAAATTTCAGGCCAGGGATTTAGCTCAGTGGTGCCTCTGCCTGCCTCACAAGTGCAAGGTCCCAAGTTCGATCCCTGGTATCAAAGAAAAAGCAAGCTATAATAAAATTTCAACTCTTAAAAATTATACTCATGTAAATAAGACTGGTGGAATAGACTCAGATCCTAAAATAGCAAGTGGATTATGTCTATGAGATGGAATTTCAGATGATTTGTACTTTCTTCTTTATGACTTTTCTATAGTTTATAAATTTCTGTAATAAATATATGGCTCTTATGCATATAAATAAGGATCATGTTCCATCAATTACCATTGTGTGACTCTGGGACAGCAATTAACCTCTCTGAGCCCCAGATCCATCCTGAGTACAAGGCGTGTGTAATATGTACCTTGTAAGATTAATGTGAAGATCAGTTGCAAGAAACAAAGTAAGAGCACTTTGAAGACTACAAAGAGCTTCTCAAACAGAAGAGATTCTTTTCATCGCTGTATCAGATGAAGAGCTTTTTGTTAAGTTCTAGGGTGGCTGTACCATAGGACACAGATGAGGGCGCAGGGTTGGGGCACAGCCACAGACTTTGACAGTGCAGAGTAAACATGAAAGAGTGTGCATGTCTATTCCCATGGGTGAATATATCACCCGCACAGGCAGAGTTGGGCAACGATGCATTCCGTGTCTGAGAGTCTCAGCTGCTCTCCTTGGAGCCATTTATACAGAAGATGAACTGTCCTTTCCTCAAAGTGAGGTTACGACAGTCTGGAGCTTAGACGATTGCCAGCGAAATCTGTATTTTCAAATTTTTAAATACAGGACTTCAAAGTAGTCTGCACATCTGCCAGACATCATGAAAAATTCCAACCTCCGACTATGGAGGTGCTAGCATTTTTTACTTCAATATTGAGGCCATTCTTCCCTGGTAGTTTTTGCTGGTTTTTTTTTTTTTTTTTTTGCAGATTTTTGATTTTTGAAACAGTTTAAGAAGTCAAACCTATTCCAGAAAGCAAATCTCTGAGCTATGTGGCTGAGGCAGCTGAAAAGGAGGGCTAAGTGCTGGGGTGATCTCTATAGAAATACTTGGCTGCAGCCACAGCACAGATGCTGTCTACAGCTGAAAGGCTTCCGCGGAGCTGTAAGTTGCTGCCTTTGTCCTGAGTGCCCTAGTGTCTCTGTCCTCCAGCCCCTCCATCACATGAAGAAGAACAGGGCTGGTCAGACCCACAGTGTGCTGTGCAGTTGTGAGGAAAGAAGAAGCCACTGTGTACACCTTACTGAGCACACAACCCCAGCACAGAATCCATGCCGTTCCCAGGTCGTCCCTGACCAGCTCTGCAAAGCTGACCTTTTCCCTCTTGTCTCTTGGATCAATCCACACTTGCACATTCGCCAGAGGCCATGGCATTAAACATGTGAGGTGCGAATTCCACAGGTTCCTCAAGGGGAGGGGTCCCTAGCCAGGCAGGGCATGGGGTGAGTGGGAGAGGCCAGACTCGTGCTGCAGATAAGCAGGCACTGTCTCCATTGTCTAGCGATGTGCACTGTGATATTAACACAGTGCTCAACACATAGTAGGACCTCGATAAATGTTGGTTTCTCTTCCAGCCCTTATCTTCTTGGCACTCTACACAATGCATTGTTCTCTTTTATAGCAAGTTATCCCTTATATCTTACCCATGATAGGTATTCCACGATGTCCTTGGGAAAATATAAATGGCAATAGAAAAGATAAGCCTACCTACATGCATATAAAAGTAGGAGAAAAGGGAAGGGGAGAGGAAGGCAAGTTGGATGGATGGGGCAATAGAAAGGAAACTGAGGGAGAACAAGTTACCTTGGCATTAAGGTCATTAATTACACCAGAACTAGAGAATTAATGCACTGCATGCAAGCTTTAATACATTTTATACAGCCTTCTCTTCACCTATAAGTAAAAAGAACCCTGGAAAGAACAGACATGGCTGGAATAAAGCGGATTATATCACTGAAGCCCATGGGAAGATGGGACAGAGCTGCTATTTTCTGTGTCCAGGTGGTCACAGGTGAGAGATGCCATTGAAAACGATGGGGCCATATGGACATAGCTAGACAGGGAGGCAAATCAGAGGCTCTTCACTTCTGCAGCTACCAATTCAGCGCATTCCAACAATACTTACCAAGAGCCAAGCTCTGACCAAGAGGCAGGAGATACAAGAATGATCAAACCATGGTCCTGCCCTCAGGTCATTCACAGTCCGATATTTCTCTTTCTTCCTTGGTGAAACTCTCTCTGCAGTCCATATTTCAAGTGCCAACACATGCAAATTTACTTTTACCAGCTTAGCACAGTTTATACAGAAAGCAGTGAAAAGTCCAAGAAAGTAGTAGTGACTGAGTATAAAAGATACAAAAATACAAGCTATTAGACTAACACGTTGTTAATCCTAGAATTAAATATGTGTATGGTTAGTAACTCATACAGCACAAAGCCACACATGTTGGAAAGGGAAACAAGCAGATCACTGAGGCGATTTTTCTCAGGTGACAGCCTAGCCATTGTTGCGCAACACTAGCAGGTCCTAGTTTCCTTGTTTCAGTCAGAAAACTGGGGTCTTATGAAACAGCATGGTGCCAGGGCTCGCTTTCCTAGCAGAGGTACCCTGATTTCGACCACACTTCTCTGAACCTCAGTGGCATCTTCTGTAAAAAAGGAAATAAGAAGACCTCTATCTCACAAGATGATTATGAAGATTGGCTAATTAATTACTTTCCTCTGACTTCAAAGGAAAACACTGAGATGCGAAGGGCTTCAGTGATTCACAAAGTATGAAGTGACAGGTATGTAATGTAAGATCTAGTGAAATAGTGTGATCCTGATCATCACCTCCTCTGCCACAGTGCTGTTTCTTTTCCCACTGCAGTCCAACATGCATATCTGTGATGTAGTGAGGACTCAAATTCAAGTCTTTTGACAGCAAAGTCACACCCTTCCCTACAGGACTGGTCACCTGGCCTCAGGTCGCTTCCTGCACTTCTCCCTCCCAGGACATGCATCTTACCAGGCCCTCAGGCCCTTAACCCAGTCCCTTGCCATCCATAAGAACACACTCTTTTACCACAACCAGAACTATGAATGCGTCTCCACTTGTGTCCTGGTGTAAAGCACGAAAGAGAAACACAAAGAATCATCCTATCAGTGCTGCCCCTCATTACCGTATCACCCATCAATACAAAAAGCTCCCACCAGGAGTGGCTTCATAAAAAATAGAAGCACCTGTTAAATAACCAAGGCACAGTCATGGAAAATGAGTTTTATGTTAAAGTTTAAAATAAACAGTAGACCTCAAGTGAAAAAAAATCAGCCCTCTCAATAAAAAGCAGAGGCACAGAAACGGACAACTCTGATTCATCGAGTGTGATGGCCCCTGGAATTTGGGTGAGAATTTTCAGAAGTGTTTTTCTCCATCGCTCAGTTGACCCTCACATCTCCTGGAAGCCCCCACAACATACTAATATTTGAGATTTACAATGCTTACATGTCCTTTTGCCACAACAAAGAAAATACAATGGGGAAAATGACCTAACCTTGCCTTACGTTTTTCCTTTTCCACAGCATGATTTCATTTTAGCAGATACGTTATTTACACACATCTGTTGTTCCTTTCCTGCCTCCCCATGTTAGAATGCAAACCCTGCAAGACAAAGATCTTCCTCTCATTGGCCAAGGTATGGAAATCCCTGAAGGCACTCCAGGGTATGCAGTGGGTGCTAGATAGATACTTTTTTGAATGAGTAAATGAATAAAAACCTAAGAGTGGTACCATTCAAGTGACTTCTCTTTAACCTTGAAGTCTCGCCCTCCCATGTAAAATGTGGATTACCAACATGTAACTGACACACTTTCTGCATGAACTCAATGAGGAAAAAATGTACATGAAGTTTTTAGCACTGTGGCTGGCAATTAGTATTCAAACAGTGGCAGTAATAAATAACACATTCCCTCAGAGATGAACACTTATCTTTGAAGTTTACCACCTCAGCCAGTCACAGAAGTTCAGGAAACAAAGAATTCAGAAAGGAAGCACGAGGAATCCTCATGTGGTCCTCACCCTCCTACCCTGAGGGCTGCCTGGCCCTGCTAGGATCACAATGAGAAAATTACATAAAGTCTTTAATAATCAACCAGAACTAATTTAGCAGATGTTGGCTTGTAGGCTAGCCATGTTTTCATAAAGTTTTATTGGAATGCAGCCCTGTTCATTTGTCGATTACATGTGGTGATTACAGTGGCAAATGGCAGAGTTAAGTAGCTGTGATGGAGGCTGTCTGACTTTTGAATCTTAAATACTTTCCCTTTAAGAAACGGTGCCCTTATAGGTTTTCCTGGGTTACTAGAGGCCCCAAGAGCAAGTAGATGGACCATTCCCAAAGTCACACAGCAATTTGCTCTGCTTCAGAGGCCAGAGTAGCAGCTGAGAAACCTTCATTAGGAGGGTTTGGCTTTCGGCCCTCAGGGAAGATTGGCTTCTTCCGCTGGTAAGCAGATGAGGGGTCACTTGTTCAAAAGAGGCAAAAAAAAAAAAAAAAAAAAAAAGAGGCAAAAGAAGTCCTGAGCATGGCCTTGAAGGGCAGTGGTCCCATCACCTGGAGGGGAAAGACCAAAGCTCCTAGCACCCAGCATGGTGGGGTCAGCTGCCAACTCCAAGCCCCTCTGCATGTTTGTTCTTGTGTGGTCCCTGAGCATCTCCGGTCGCAGTGCCCATGTCTGACCAGGGAGAATGACACCTTCTTAGGCTGAGTTCTTCCAGGACTGGATTACACGAAATCAAGCAGGTAAATGCAGCTAGCACACAAAATATTGCCCTCTTACTTCTTTAAAGACCAAGATTAGTAAGAGGATTCATTAAGAGAAAGGTACAGCATTGCCAAAGCTGCTCCAACAGTTTCATGGTCCCCCTTTCACGGGGGTTACGAACCTGCTTTCTCCTCAATCAGGAATTATAGACTTTGTTCTCTAAATTATCTCACATAGGCAATTTCCTGATAGACCAGTTTCTAAAAGTATTTTTGATTTTTAGCTATGAATTGATTTTTATGGTGATAAGTCAAAGCCCAGGATCATCCAACTTGACACTGAAGATACGGAAACCTAATTTTTCCCTTTAGATGTTGGTTATTTGATATTCAGCAGATCTAGGGCAGCTATTGGAGCATGTGGGAGCTCTAAACATTGAAGAAAGCAAGAAAGACTATGAGAGTGGGAAAGAATATGAGGGAAAAGAACGGAAAAATAAAAGAGTGGAGGGAGAGGCCACTTTCTACCTCCTGCTTCAAGAGAGAGTGAGTCAGACAAGTCCAGAGTGATGTCCTATTACAGACATTTGCAAATAATTTGCTGGAAGGTTTCAGAGGTCACTTTTCTTTGGGTTCTAGATTTCTTCATTTACAAATAAGTAGGCAGTTGATACCTAAGGGTCCTTTATCTTCTGGCATCTTGGGGCTGAAAAATTCTGAAAAATGTACAGTAGTTGTGCTTTAGCCACTGTCTGCATGGCAAAATGTGCATCTTTGGTATGTAACATCCTGGGTTCTATATCTGGCCAAGACATTTGGTATTTCTTTATCAGTTCAGTATCATTGTTGTCTTCTTCCCTCCATCTTTTCCTTACATTCTGTCCCCACTGGAATTCTTTTACTTCTTCTTCCAATGTCTAATTAGCACCTCTGTTACATGCCCCAGCCTCCAGTGCCAGGCCCTGCAGATAAAGCAATGGATGAGACAGGGCACCATGCGGGGCTTATAGACCAACGGAGGTGTGGGCCAACTGATTATGAGGCAGACGCGCTAGGGTGCAGGAGAGCCGCAGATGCTATAGGGGCATTATGCAATATTTTAAAATTCTGCTTAGAGGACATAGAAAGACTTATACAGGATGATACATCTAATAAAACCATATTAGCTAATATGTAGCAGTTTTCTTATGCCAGGCACTATTCTAGTTCTTAGGGGATTAAATTCATATTGCACCATTCCCAAGACATAGGTAATCTTATCAGCCTCATCTTACAGATGAGTATACAGAGGCACAAAAGCATTAAGAAAGTTGTTTTGAATTAGCAATTCCCTCTGGATATCATTCTGCAATTCCACCAAATTATAGATACTATATCCAAAGGCACTGAAATCAGTAAGTCCAAGAGATGTCTGCATTTTGTGTTCACTGCAGCATTAGTCATAAGAGCCCAGATACAAAATTAACCGAAGTTCTATCAGTGGGTCAATAGATCAGCGTACATACACCATGGAATACTGCTGGGCCTTGAAAAAACTGGAAATCCTGTCATTTGCAACAATGTGGATGAGCCTGGAAGGTATTATGTTATGTAAAATTAGCCAGGCTCAGAAAAATAAATGCTACACAATCTCACTTACACATGGAATCTAAAAACCTTGAATCCATAGAAGCAGAGAACAGAATGATAGTTACCAAAGGCCACATATGTTAGAAGAAATTGGGGTGATGCTAGTTACAGGACCTAAACTCTTTGTTAAACAAGAGGAGCAAGTTTAAGAGAAACTGCACAACACGATGACTCCGGTCTGGGGATTTCACCCCAAACAGGGTGGATTTTAAATGTTTTTACCACTCTACAATGAATACATACCTCAAAACACCATGTTGTATATAACATACAGGACATCATTTGTATCTCTCAATTAAAAATGCTGCTTTTGAAACAGAAAGATTGCTTTCCATCCCCACAGGCAGGCTGGCGCAGACCCAAGGAGGGCTGGTTTCAGTCTGCAGCCCAGCTCCCAGTCCTCTGCCCCACCCCACGCAAGGGCTGCACTGGTGGGCCGCATGCACTGCTTCTCCAAGCATGAAACATCTAAGTAACGAGGCTAGTTGAACACAGCCCCTGGCCTGGAGAAGGGCCTGGACAAAGGGCAACGGTTCTGTGATGCTGCTGTTTTCACCAATGCCACTGGACTCTGAAAGATGATGAGATGCTCAGTAGCTGAAGAAAAGCCAAGCATACTCAAGGTGGAGGGGTCACCTTGAACAAATAATGGCAGCTGGGCAGAGCATGGTGTGTCCAGAAAGCTGGAAGGGAGAATTTCCCACAACACTTCCTGGTTGGCTCCACAAGGCTGACAGGGTGCGCACTGCACAATCACAGAATAGTCATCAAAAACGCATATTCTTATTCCAACAGCCCCAGGAATGGGAATGGGCTTTCAGAAAAGGGACCTTTCTCTAATTACACAAGGCATTTTGTGGGCTAATGGTGGCTGCATATTCGCTGAAGCTACATCTGTGTGTGCTCAGTACAGCCACAGGCCCGTGGTGTACATGGAAACACAACTGAGGCTGCCAGGGAGGGGCATGACTCAATCAGAACTCTCTGGCGGGACCAGCTGCCATGGACCCTGCCCTGCCGGCTCTCTCAGTCTCCCTTCACCCACAGCAGTCCGATCCCCAAACATTCAGCAGCTCACTACACCCTGCATTTACCAGGCCAGGACCTTCCCAGCTCTTCCCAGCAGCACCTCTCACTTGCTGCTATGCCCTAGTTATTCTCGTACCTTTGCCAGTGCCTAATCACGAACTCTTTACATTTCCACAGTGAGAACTTATAATTCCCTTTGCTGGACACCTGCCCCCCATTTCTCTACCTTCCAAACTGTGCATCCTTCAAGGCTCAGTCTTTTCTTCCTAAATCTATGGTTTTTTGGTTTTTTTTTTCAGATGGAAGAAACCATTTCTCCTGAACTGCCATGACAATTCGGTATCTGTTTCTTATTTGTTTTTTTCATTTTTTTGGTACTGGGGATTGAACTCGGGTCCTTGTGCTCGCGAGGCAGGCAGCAGAAACACTGAGCTAAATCCCCGGCCCTCTGTCTCTTATTATAGTCATAATTCTTTACATCTATAGGTATTTACATGCATCTTATTTCCTCCCAGACTACGTGTTTCCTGAAGGGGAGACGCAGGCTGGTCCAACCAGTCCACCAGCTAGAATGTCCCTTTGGCATAACAGGCACTTGTGGAATGAATGAACAAAGGAACAAGCCAATTAAAATGCTGAGATGGTCTTGACAGGTTCTCAGCCCATCTTATCTAACCTCCAACATCCTTTAATACCAAATGTTTTATAATCTTGCTTTTATTGTCTGGAAATGATTATATGATCTACCTATCCACATAAAGTTGAATATATACACGAATCAAAATATCCTAATTATAACATAAAGGAGATATTAAAAAATGGTCACTGATTTTAAAAATAATGTGAATTTCTGTGCATAAATACTTAGTTACAACAACAGAAGAACAGTGACACAGTCATATGTCTACACTTCTGCATACCGAATGAACAGGTTGAAGAGGGCATTTAACTCAATATTGTTGACTGCCTTTCTATGTATTTGAGACACTATTAAAGACCTACACAACAAGCAGAGTCACAGTGAAAGCCAGGGTGCCCATGAAGCAGATGGAACTGGGCTGTGGAAGTCGCTCGGATGCGGAGAGCATCTCAGTGGTGTGGTTTTTCCCAAATGATAGATGACCTCCATGAGAGTCCAATGAAACAAAGCACCTCTTCCTCTTGGCTTAGCTGCACTTCTGAAAATTTGGTGTCACAAATATGCAATAAAATGACCTTGTTTATATGGAAGTGTTAGATTCAAGTATAGTCACACCTTGGTACTTGACTGCTCTGAAACCTCTTGAACTTGGTACTTGACGTGTTTTGATTGGACATAGTTTGTCCCAGGACTCTCCATCTGCTTGGTTCTCAGTGGCAGGCTAGAAGCTCTCTGTGTTGATGGCCTTCTGACTTGCTACCCTTTCTGGCCAAAGCAATGAATTTGGTCCTTATCATTTTTAGTACTTTTTGTGCCTTTCGGGACTAGTTAACCAAGAGTACCAAAGCACCACTATATTTATAAACAGGTTTGCAATCCACGTGAATGTCTGGAAAGACATTTGGAAGTCATTCAGCAGAGGAAAATATCTCTTGCTGCGTATGCCTGTCCTGAGCATGGCAGAATGTCCAGCACCCTTGATCTCTAACAAATCCCGGCACTCACTGAAAATGCCTACAGGGATGTCTTAAACACCCTTCAGGCAGACAGAATGAGTCAAGTGGAGAACCTCAGGGGCAAAAGAAAGGAAACAATCTCAGAAATTATTACATTTGCATTTGAGTTCCACTTGTGCTACCTTGTGTAAGTCACTTAACTACCTGTGCTCTAGATGACTCATCTACAAAAGGAGAACAATGGAACCTCTGAGAATTGTCAGGTGTCAAGAGACACACACAAAAGGTGCCTGCTCTGAGCTTCACACTGTGTTTATGGGAGAGTCAGGGGTGCCAGTCCTGTGCCAGTCCACGGCCAGGACGACAGACAGCAATGACCGAGGGGTGACCCAGACTCATCCTCCTGCTTGTCTCCCTCCTAGAGTCCAGCTTCCTTCTTTTACCTCAGCTGCTGGCCCCAAATCACATCCAAACATGCAGTTTGACCTGAAGGAAGAACATACCCATTTCTGACAAGACACAACCAACATGACGTCTGGCTTTCACTGTGGAAAAAATTATTAAATGGGTCCTGAAATTTAGGTGTAGCCATTGCATTTAAAGCACAATTAGCCATGTATTAATGTATTATGAGGGATGGTAGTGAACCCTTGTCCGCTTGCTACCTCTCACTTGCTGCTATGCCCTAGTTATTCTGGTACCTTTGTCGGTGCCTAATCACGAATTCATTACATTTCCAATGCAGTGCATGTTACAGGGAACCTGCAATGTGCGAGTCATTGTCCTAACTAGATAGACAACAGTGAGGAATGCAAAGGCAGACCCTTATTATCTGTGTTTACAGAGGCATTCAGTAAATATTTCCTTCAGGAAGAAGGAATGAGCACATATATCTTTCTTTTTTAGACATCTATGCATTTAGAAACACTGACTTCTCTACTTACCTGATCTTTTCCAGTTCACTCTTCCACCGCCAAGTCAGCATGCTCTTTTCTGTGAAAATCCTCGGGAATACTCTAGGCAGAGCTGGGCCTTGATCCCTGAGCACAGACAGCTTTATTCATACCCATGCCTGTGAAGCTGTCAGTCTACCTTGTGAGTTTGGTTTTGCTACCGGACTATGGATGCCTCAGGGCCAAGGACTATGTCAAACCCATCTTTAAAAGCCCAGGATAGAGCTGCACAGGGCATAGAAAGCATGAAATATGCTCCTGCTGGAAGACCCAGGTGTCTGCCTGTCAACATTCCATCACCCAGGACAACCTAAGTATGGATGGGCACACAGTCCCAGCTGTAACCCCACCTCTGTCTTCACCCAGGAAAGCTCATCAGAACGGAACTGAGATGGTGGTGGCCGCACAGAGATAATGCTGAATGTGCTTGAATATGTACAAAAGGAAGAAATCATCTATAAAATTGGTATGTTGTTATCAGCGACAGCTTTCCAAAATCAAGAATTTGTTGCCTGGAGTTGAATCCCAGTCCTGCCACTTCTTAGATGTGTGACTTAAACTATTTGGGTCTCAGATTTTCCCTTTGTAAAATGGTGACAATCATGGCATCTACTTCAAGCTATACAGGAAGGTGCATGCCTGGAATCCCAGCATTCTGGGACACAGAGGCAGGAGGATTACAAATTTGAGCCCAGCCCAGGCAAGCAACCTCAAGATTTACACACCCCCACAAAATAAAAATAAATATATAAAAAGGTTGGGGATATAGCTCAATGTGAAGGCCTTGGGTTTGATCCCCAGTTACAAAAAAAAAATCTACTTCATAAAACTGTAGTAGCACATTTAGACTGGTTCACCTAGGAGACCTAGAAACATGTTCATACTTTCAAATAAACAGGCAAAATTCACATGTGATTCTGAAAACAAGGACGTTGGACCTTCTTGAGAAGCTGATGAAGACCACTACCACCTTCCAGGCCAGGGAACAGTGTTAGCTTCAGAGTCTTGCCATATTTGTGATTTCTTTCTAAGGACTAACACTGTAGATGATGACAGATGCAAATCAGTGGGGTTCACTGTACAGATAGGGGTCTTGGGGTTGCAAGGTATGAACAAGTCTGGGACACATCCAGAACCCTGGTTTCCTCAACTATGAATTTAAAATGACAACAGTCTTGTTTTGCTGTCTGCTGGTCTGGTCTGAAGATCTAAGAACACATTAATATAGAAACCTTTGCTACTCTTTCTCTTCTTACGAATCACACAATGGTTACCAAGGTGTGACATTTTCTGTGTTCCTATGGATTTGCTGGATAGATTGGCAATATCCAAGGATCTGAAAATATGAACAGCTTTCAGTATTGGTTTATTCCTTGCAACATGCTAATAATAAAACAAAATTTTCTTCTATAAAGATTGGGATCAGGAGTTCTTTGAAATTCAAGACAGGGTGTAAATTGCTGCAAAGGGTCTCTTTAATTGGGATCAAAACATTTTTGACAGCTTTTGGATTTTAAAATTCTAGCTATTGTCACGTTCTGCAAATGTTTCTTTCCTCAGCTTTTTTTTTTTTTTTTAAAGTGCAGTCAAGCTTGAGCAAAAATACCTTAGACAAGATAAACAACTAAGATTTGTCATTCCAAATGACAAAGAGCCAGTTTTCCATTTCTTTGATACGGAGAGCAAAAGACTGCACTTAGATTCCCTTCCTGCACAATTCCGTCAGTCCCCTGCTGGGGCAAGGACAGAGGTTCAGTAAACTGTTCCTGCTCATAATCTCTCACCCAGGGTTTTCAAATAAAAAACATCAATACGCAGTACTTTCAGCTAGACACAGAATCTTAAAATTCTCATCCCAGCAATCAACTTAGATAGTGTGGCTCTGCTTAACACCTCACCCACTACCTGACTCCCCTCAACAATATCCCATCATCCGGTCGTGGTTGGATTATCCCCGGTGGTGGATGGTAAACTCTCACAGATGTCAGCTCATCTCATTGCTAAGCAGCTCTGCCTAACAGATCGCCAATAAACTGGAACTGCCTAATAGAAACTTCTATCAACAAGTCTGGGTTCCATTCCTGGAGGTTACACAGAGCGAGTCAGCTCCTTCTATTACACAACTCTTACGAGTTTCATCATCTCTACTTCAGATTTAAACAAATTCAATCCATCTAACCCTTTTTCCAAGGACTTGTGTTAAGGCATATTAACGAGCTAAGGTCATGGAAGCTCGATGCGACAGGGGCCTAATGTTAATCAAACAGATCCAGAGTAGACTAAGCCAGACAGAAAACATTTAACTGCCTGTTTCCTGATTTTCCACTTGGGATCTGACATTTTCTCCATCAACCCAAATAGTTCCAAGGCAAAAATAATGATTTTTACTAGTGTATTCCTTGTGTCCATATAAAGAATCAAAAACTCTGCTCCACACTTCGGTAGTATCTTTTAGGAGCCAGTTTAGTCATCTTTGAGAGAGGAGGTAGATAAAGGTAAAGAATGCAAACTAACTCTCTTCATTAGTTAAAACAGAGGTGATTAGGACTTTAATTATCTGGGCATGACCTATATGGTGGTGGGGCACACACAGCCTGAACCATAGCCCCAAACAAGATAAAATGCCCAACACTAGAGGTCCTGCTTCGCCTCATCCCTCCAACTATGCCAGTTGTCATGGTAAGAGATAGAGCCAGAGCTCAGGAGGGGCTGGCGATGACATCCTCGCATTGGGACATATAAATTTTCATGAAACAATCTCTCCATTAGGCTTGACCTGCCTTCCTTGGCATCCATGAAGGGAGCTGAAGGACAGCAGTGTTCTCCATGTCGTGTGCTTTGAAAGCTCACCACCTTCTCTTGTTATGGGACCTGCTGATGTCCTGTAGGTGTCAAGTAGACTTGGCATAGCACAGTCCCTCTATCCCGCCACTTCTGTCCTCCTGACCAGAATATCCCTCGATATGCCAAGATCTTTTTGAAAAACTGAGCACAGGTCTCTAAAATGTAATCTTTCCAGGAACAGGAAATACTTTCCTGGTTTCTGAAACCTTACTTGGATAGAGGCAAGAGAGGTTAAGTTTAGGCTCATTTTCTACCCACGCTTGTGCCTTCCTTCTAAACTTCCGCCTACCATGCATCTGCAGGTAGGCCCACCTTTTTGAGTTAATTACATTGATTTTTGGTTCAGGCCAACCTGAGTTGGAATGGAGTAAATTTCCATTCTGCCTCCTGCTTTCTGGGTTGTACTGTAAATATTTTTTAAAATTATCCAAATATTAAGATGTTTTGACATCTTTAAAAAACCTTTCTGGCTAGGGAGACACCACCCCTCCCAGAACTAGCTAGTTCTCAGCTAGGGTCTATCTGGGTTGGTGTCTACGACAGGCAAACTAACCAATCCAGAGGCAGACTTGTTCAACTGGTCCCTATGCTTTCATCATTCTGCAGCGAGGTGCCAGCACCCGGGACTACTCTGGCTCAGAGCCAGACAAAAGCATTCCAGTCAGCTAATCCGGACTGTCCACCCTGCCCTCCTTGTGTTTCCTGTGGAAACTTCAGTACAGGCCATGGCCCAAAGGCTCCCTCCACTTCCGCCTTTTGCCCTGACCAACCTGATGTCTCCCATGTGTCCCTGAGTGGCACACTGTGGCTCCTACATCTAGGACTTCTTGGTACAATATGCCTTGTTTTTAACTCAGCTTCTCCTGTGTCCTCTTTTATGGCAGCACCGGCCTGACTTCCTCATCAAAATATGTAACATGGGGATTTAGAAAAGTCACTTATCCAAAGAGATAACCGGCATCGTGGATGACCAAAAGGACTTGTGGGCCAGACTCTCTGGGTTATAATCCTGTCTCTTCCACCACTTATGCTCAGCAAGTTATGGAAACTTTTCTGTTTTTGATGCCTCCAACTGTAAAATAGAGAAAATGATACGAGTATCACATGGGTGACTGTGCAGATGAAAGAGCCTGACACTGATGAAGAGTTTGCAACCACGCCTGGCATAGAATGTATAGTTGGTGAAG
Source organism: Heterocephalus glaber (assembly GCF_000247695.1). The sequence goes on along the minus strand of NW_004624862.1, from coordinate 3,026,828 downwards.
TGGCTTGGTTATGGCTTAAGTGTATCTCTCAAGGGTTCCCGTTCTGGGGGCTTGGTCTTTAGTATGGTAATGTTAGGAGGGGGTGGGGCTTCTGGGAGGTCTTTAGGCCCATTGCGGGAGGGCACTCCCCTCATAAGGGACACAGAACCCCGGGCTCCTGGCTTTCTCTTTTGAGACATGATCTCTCCCTCCTACACATGCTCACATTGTTGGAGTGCTACCAGATACCGGGTTCTCCCCAGCGCCAAGCTGATGCAGGGGCTGTGTGCCTTCGAACCTCTAGAAGTATAAGCAACGTAAATCTCTTTTCTAGATAATGTTAGTCTGTTTCGTTGTTTCACCACAGGCGCAGAAAACAGGTGGATATTGTAGCTGTTCCTTATCTCACAGAATTGTTGTGAGGATGAAACAGTGTAAAATGACAAAGATGCATCTCATAAATGGGAGGTATTCAACCTAATTATTACTAGTTACTTATTATTGTAAAATATATGTAACATAAAATTTACCATATTAACTGTTTTTAAGGGGACAGTTCAGTAGCATTCTGTAACTCCTTTCCTGTCATAACAATCACGACCATGCATCTCCATAATATTTTCATCTTTCCAAACTGAAACCCTATCCCCACTGAACAGTAACTTCCTGCTCTTCCTTTCCTCTAACCTTTGGCAATCATCATTCCCCTTTCTGTCTCCACGAGCTATACCATTCTAGGCACCTCATTTAAGAATTACAGTGTTTGTCTTTTTGTGCCTAGCTTATTTCATCAGCATACTGTCTTCAGGCTTCATCTAGGTTGTAGCCATGTACCTGAATTAAGTCTCCGTAGCCGTCCGTCCATTTTATCTATGTACTCCATTTTGTGTATCTAATCATGCATCACCGGACACTTGGGTTGCTTCCACCCTTTGGTTTTTGTGAATAATGCTGTTATAAGCAATGTTGATTCTTATAATAGTTATTTAAAAGTAATATTTCTTCAAGAGAAAACCTTTTTACTTTTTAAATTATAATCCTACCACTCTCATAATACTAGTCAGAACTAGGAAAAGAAACTAGTAATGCAAAATGACTGAGGTCAAGTAACTTGGCTGGTCGAGTTGTACATAAAGTGCTTGATAAATTATCTTTGGAAAGTTCAAAGAAGGTGTTTTATAAGCCGTGAAACATGGAATAAATAAAAGGAAAAATGCATCCATTGGAGTCTCCCTTTCTCAGCCCAAGATCATAGATGGTTTTTTCCACTTTTCCCTACCACCGGCGAGTAAGACCTAACAGTGTCAGGTGAGCTCTGGGGGTGAGACTGGAGTTAATCACAGAAGTGAGGTTGATGGAAACACAAACCACTTCTTTGGTGGGTTCAACAAACATATCAACCCTTACATTTCCTGCTTGTACAGAGAGGTTTTTTTATGATTGAGAACTCTATATTTTCTTTCTGATTACAGCAATTGCTATGGGTTACACTCAAGAGAATCTGGATGCTTTGAGCAAGTCCAAAGACTTGTACGTGTCCCTTTGTAGGAAGCATGCCATCAGAGTTGCCAGCACACCAAGAAATGTAACTTAAATTGTCACAACACCACTGCTCTTCAAAACCCATCAATCTCCCATTAGATCACCAGGTTGATGTGACACTTTTATCACAATTACACTATGAGGAGCACAATGCAGTCACACTGTGGCCAAGTCAGAAGAGACTTGCTTTGATGGACGATCACAGTTGATCGAGTGTGTCAGCTGCTTTATGTGTTTTTATGCTTGTTTGATATTCCTGCCCAGCGAGTAGGAGCTTTAAGGCCATATCTGTCAATGGGTTCGATTTCACAGTGCCATGTGATTCTTTTACTTACCCCTGTCTTTTCATCAAAGATTTTGATTCCTCCAAAGGAGATGGTTAAAAAGATTTTCTGTTTGTGTTCTCCTTTGGAACGAGCGCCAGCAACAACACCCTGTTGAAAGGAAGGACACGTTTTTTTACTTTAGTGTTTTCACTTGAAAATTCCCAATGGTCACAAAGGCATGTCAGATATCATCAACTAACGTCACTAATCATGTGTATGCCTTTCCCTTAGCCCTTCCGGTTTCTCCACGCAACATGCTTGCATCTGAAAGGGATACAGAACCACTCAACTCATTGCTCTTTCCCTGCCTGTGCACACTGAGAGGGGAAAGGCATTTCCCCGGGATCTGAACCAGGCACTGCTCTTAAGGCACGGGGCTTCGGCTTGGGTGACTGACAGGTGGTAGAGGGCAGCAGGTGTGAACACAGACACAGGGAAGGGACAGGCTCTTGAGGGTAACCAACTGTCTGCACTTTGGGTGTGGGGATTCTCTTTAAGTTCGAATATCTGATTATGCTCTTGGTTCTGCATAATCGTGGACAAACTGCTTATCCTTTTAGTTCCACTCCTCTAGTGTAAATACTTTTTTGCATGGTTGAGAAAATTCAATGGAAATTTATGTAAAGTGTCTAGTACTGTGGCGGTGTAATAAAGACAAGTTTCTGGAGCTGGGGATTTAGCTCAGTGGTTTCACCACCTGCCTCACAAGCGCAAGGACACATGTTCGATCCCCCGTACCAAAAAACGCCCCCAAACAAAAAACAACAACGAAAAAAACAAATAAAGACAAGTTTCTTCTAGTAATGAATGCCCGTCGTTACAGCTGGTGGTCCAAGTTCTTCTTGGCTGCTACCAGTAGGAAACTGACCCCTTCGTAACTCACCTATTAATTCTCAAGGACATTTTACTCACACATCTACAGAATGTTAATATAAAAAAAAACCCTCTAAAATGAATGGATTCTAGTTTCCCAAATAAAGGTGAGAAAAATACTATTCTGAAATGAGGTGGACAGCCTTGAGATGATGCAAAGAATTGGTGAAAGAGCTGAGACCAAGACTCAGCCCTTCACTGTCCCGTGCTGTTCACAATCATTATTCTATACTTTGTGTCTGTATCCTAAGGAGCCAGATTCTCTCCCCTTGCAACTCTGATCTATGGTTTCTCTTCCAGCTCAGGACTGCCACATCCACATGAGACCCCTGTGCCAACCACTGCCCTCTGAGTGCTGGGACGGGGACTCACACTCAAACCGAAGTGCTTTGTCTCTGTATGCTCCCCCACACCCCTTTTCCTTAGCGGCTTCTAGATTCCTCAGTGTGCAGCTTGCTTTTTAGCTCACTGTGGATGCCTTGAAGGATCACAGAGGGATGATCAACGTATGTCTGGCATCCCAGAGGTAACTCCTACTTCTGGAGTCCTTAGAAAAGCACTTGAGAAAAAGGATATTTGTTCTTCTTTTTGCTGTTTCTTTTTCTGCCATGTGAGGACAGAGGGTTTGTCCCCTCCAGAGAACTGAGCAACAAGGCATCATCTTGGAAGCAGAGAGACTGGACTCTCACCATCAATGACCCTACTAGCACCTTGACCTTGGACTTCCCAGTATCCAGACCTGTAAGGAAGTAAATTCCTGTTCTTCTTAAATTACCCAGCCCTTGTATTTTGTGATAGTAGCGCAAATGGACTACAGGAGCCCCCTATGAGGAAGGAAAGTACTAGAAGGACTAGAAGGACTGAATCAGAGGAAACTGGAGTCCTTTTTTCTTAATTCCCCCTGGGAGAGGACATCTCAGGACACACTGGGGACAGGGTTGCACCATTGGCTAGGAAGAGTAGCTTTAATGTTTCCGCCTCAAAGAAAGTCCTCACAGTCTTGGGCTCACAGTCTGTCTGCAACATTAACTAGCAATACTTCTGGACACATGGTAGTACCAACTAGACACTAAACCATCTTTGCTTGATTGTTCCAGGAAGCTACCAAAGAACTCCCTGGCAGAAAAGGGTTGTACCTAAAAAGAATGAAAAGAATTCTCCTGCATGTTCCTGGAGCATCCATGCTTGGGGCCGCTGTTGCTGGCGTCACATGAAAAATGAAAGACTATCTGCATGGTGTTAACTTTGGGGAAATAAACACCCAGTTTGATGAGGCATGTTTCTCTTGTAAGACAGGACTCTGGGTTAAGCTGCATGGAGTCTAGGCAGGCCTGTCACCACAGCATGCCCAGGGCTCTTCTCACCCAAGCTGAATCATTGCATTTTGCAGAAGTAACAGAGGTCCCTGAGGCAGTCTTGGGCAGGCTGCACAAGGTGCATGTGGGTCCTGCTCCAGGGTCTGCACAGTATCAACCACTGACTCGGTCCATCACCATGAGAAACTAGAATTTGAGGAGTCGAACATTCACTTGGGTGACTACTATATGCTAGAAGTTTTCTTACATGTCATATAATTTAGCCCACACTGCAGTCCTGGGAATTAAGAATTACTTCCTTCATCGAATCAGTGGGTAAACTTAAGGTCAGGAGTCAAGGGATCTTTCCAAACCTAAAGGAGAAAGTAAGTTCCAGAACTGGAATTCAGACAGTCATCTTCCTGATTCTGAAGTAAGATTCCTTCTACTATATACAACTCTTTCTTGCAGAGTTTTGCTGAGAAATAGGTTTTTAAAACAAACCTTGCAGTGCTGCTTGCCACACTGCAAATGTTCCCAAAAGTTGCACAAAATAGCTAGGTAGAGCCACTAACTTCCTAACTCATTGGGAATAGGAAGTCTAAAATAAGAATACTCACATTTCTTACCTCATAGTGCAGGGAGCCCTCAGTACATAATAGTCATCATTACTTGTACTAATATTAACATTATTAAGCGACCCCATGTGCTGGGCACTGTGTGAAATAATCGATATAGACAATCCTAAGGGAGTCACAGGTGGGCAGTGTCTCAGTGGAGGAATTTGTATCCAGAGAAAAGGACAGGCAGGCCAGGAAGGATTAACAGATGCCCTGTCTGGCTCAAGGAGAGCTATGAGGATCAGTTAAGATGACACATAGGAAAGGGCTTTGAGAAGACTCACAGCACAATGCATGCACATGATGCTATAACTGTGATCTCCACGGAACATGTAAAGCACAAGTGTAAACACGAAGACAGGAAACCTTAGGATGCTGGTCCAGAAAGCTCTGTGTAATTAACTTGATCTCCATTCTCGGCCCACTACTTATTAGCTTTATGATCTTAGGGGCAAAAACCTCATTCTACATTTCATGTCTCCTAGTTTAAAAAGGGAATGCAAACATCCTTCTCTGTCCTGTTTTATACCTCCAGAGTCACTGCAGTGTGCTCCCTGTGTCCTGGTCTTCATTCCCCTGGATTCTAGTGGGTTCCACTATACAAGACACAGACAGAAGAAAAGAGGGTGGGAGGAAGGAAATGTCAGGGGGAACTGTCAACTTGATTGGCTTGGGAGTCACCTAGAGAATTTGTAAAGCACATTTTTGGGTGTTTCTGGGTAGGTCACAGAGGCATGACCTTGGGTCTGTATTTGGTCCCTGGTTCTTTCCTGTCTGCCACTCTTTCCGACCTACTCTGCTTCTGACTGCCATGAGGGGAGCAGCTTTCCTCAACCAAACTCTTCCACCATGATGTTTCTGCTTTGGAGCCAGCCAACCATGGACTGAACCTTCTGAAACTGTGAGGCAAATCAAATTTTTCCTCCCTAGGGCTGGAAATTTAGCTCATTGGCACTGTGCTTGCCTTGCAAGTGTAAGGTCCTGAGTTTGATCCCAGGTACCAAAAAAGAAAAAAAAAATTCTCCTCCTTTAAATTGCAGCTATTGGTTATCTTGTACATGCATCAAGAAAGCAGAGTGATGCACCAGGTATCTGTACAAGCCTCTCCAGGTACTGAGAGATCTCATTTCTCTCTATTAATTTCAATCACTAGCATTTTATCCAACGCCACTGAAAGGTTACTATTTTAGAGGGCAATAATGTGTGGCTATTTGGTAGTAACTTAATGGTAGGATAGATATTACAGTAAGTTGGGGAATTATGATAAATTAAATGCAAATACAAAACAATACAATTAAGTGCAAAAGGTTGTTTTGTCAAACACTGGGCCTCTCAAAATTGAGGTTTAAATTCTGAGTCTTTCACATTAAATGAAGATTTCAGGGCAGATGCTTTAACTTCACTGAACTCAGCTTTCTCACTTACGAAACAGGGAGGCTAATATCTAGCTCATAAGATGAAAAGAGTCATGAAAGTGCTTTTCTCCCTGTAAAGTGAATTGTGATAATGAGGATGATGCTGCTGCTGATGACGATGATATCTCAGCAGGTAGACAGGCAATGGGCCATTCACAATATGCTAGGAACCCCCCCAAAAACCTCTGTAATTCAAGAGAAAATTCCCTAAAATAGGAAAATTAACCAGCTTTAGAAAGTCTATCACAGGAAAAGTGCTTTCCAAAATTTCTCATACACCACTATCTAAGCAAGACAGCCTCTTCAAGGCTAAGAGGGATTTTCTTCTTCTCTGTCTCTTACTTTCCCAGGCAGGTGGCCAAATGGAGAATCGATCATTTATGTCTCTGTGTTCCTTAAAGAAAAACCACTGGGAGCTGAAATGTCAACATTCTTCTCAGTACCTTGCAAATAATGAAATACAATTGCCTGGGACCCAAGATCCCTCAACAAGTTCAGCACATCTGACAGGAGTATTATGGCAGGACAGACTCGCAGGGCTTTGGAGACCTTGTGGTTCTGAGGGGTGACGGATGGAACATTCACTACACATAACACACACACACACACACACACACACACACAAACATGCATAAAAAAGGTTGGCAGTCATTGCCAGGCCTCATCCAGCTCACTTGGTTCAATGTTCATGCTGAGGGAGATTTTTCAGGGACTAGAAGTCTCATATCCACTAAGACCTTGGTGCATCCATGAAGGCAGGGGCCACCAGGCACTCTCTGGCATCGGTGACAGGTGCAAATGGAAAGTTATCTTATCTCCTGAATGTTGGGGGAAAGCGGATGCACGAGCTCCTTTCTCCTCCAAAGCAGACTTGTGAGAGTCAGATCTGTGTGCCTGGAAGGTTTAGTGGTAACATTTCCTTGATGTCTTTTAATTAAGCATCACGAGGAGCAAATCTCCATTTATTTGCCTGCCTTCTTATTCGACAAGGAGGGTCTTCAGCAAGAATCAGGATCTAGGCCTTCATTCTTGCCTGTCCCTAGGTCCCTGAGGTTGGCAGGTGTAGCTCTATTTGACAGAGGAGTTTGAAGAAGTTGCACACAGGAGGGTCAGTCTCTTCTAGCCTCTCTGCATGATTTGCCTGTTGTGGACAGGCTGCATTCTGATCTGATGTTACTCATGGGTCACAAGATCTACTGTGGGGCAATCAAGGGGTTGGGGGGAGCAGGAGGACTGTAATCATCTAACTCCCACAAAATAAGGGGCATAACCTGTCTCATGCAAGGATGTCCACAATGGCAGCGTGTCTAGTCCTGTCCTCCAGGCCAGCATTTATCAGTCATAAAGCTGTAATTTAGAATTCTTCTGGTCCAAATGCTTCATCTATTTATCATTCATTTTTGAACTTAGAAGAAAAAGAGTGTTCATTATTGAACAGTCTTTAAACTAATTGCTTAATTGTTTTAGAAAGGTATATTAGCCCCTTTCAAGGTGATTACCTGTGGGATCACAATTTTTATACTTTTTATACATTCTACTAGATACATAACTATTATAATAAAATTTGCTTTATAACAGCTTAAAAACAAAGAGAAGGCAATGTATATAGAATATTTTAAAACTTTTTAAAAATCCTGATTATTTGAGTCATACCATAGTGAAACTTCACATTTGCTATACATGTTACACTGCTAAAAAAAACCCAGCATAAACAAAAATACTAGCTGTGGTTGATTAAGCATCAAAGATGATGCAGAGAGTGTTTTACAGATTCTATCTCATTTACTATTACTAGGCACTAGGCCAGGAGTGGTGTTATTTTCTTTTTCTTATACTCAAAAATATTTCACTACCAAATTGTGCCTTTATGGACTATTTAAAGATATGAAAAAATGCTCACATAATTATTAGATTGGGAAAGACAAACCTATGATTATCAAACTATATAAAAGATAATTCCAATTATTACACACGAAATATGATCTAAAATCACAGTGAATGTTTGAACTAACCCCCCTTTCAAAATCCCTCCTCCAACTTTAACACACTTCTCTCATTATTTCTTGCCACTTTCTGAAGCGGTTCTGGGAGTCCGCTTTGGTGAGTGTCTTTAGTTTCACTGTCAGGGTTTCATTGGTATTCTGAATTGATTCAAAATGTTTATCTTTCACGGTCATTTTGACTTTGGAGAAGAGCCAGAAGTGGTGAGATCCAGTGAGGAAGGGGCATGAAGACACACCTTAGTGTTTTTACACTGTTTCCTTTGGATGCCAGTTTGCAGCGTTCCCCAGATTTTTGATCACACCTAGTAAAGTAAAGACACTTTGGAATAGGACTACCAGAACTGCTTCAGAAATTGGCAAGACTGATGGGATAAGCATGTTTGAAGGGTGGAAGAGTATTTGAGGGAGATGAAAGCCACTGTGTTTTTTACTGTAATAAACTGATTCATGTAAACATTCACCATACATTATGGTCCACCCTTGTGTAGGTGCAGATTATACACAAAATGTTGATATTGATTTTCTTTGTGATATTTTGGGTTGTTTCTGGTCTCCTCCTTATACTTCTCTATATTTTGAAAATAATTAGTAATGAACACAAGTGAACTTTATAGTCAGCAAAACACATCCCACATGATTTAAATGTGTAAAGTATTTTCAGTCTTCTTACTAAATCATTGCTTTTCTAATATTTTTAAATCACTTAAAATATATGGAGACAAATATATGAGACCAAACAGTAATTTTGTAGATATTTTAGGATTTTAAATAAAATAATATGCTCTTTCTATATTTAAAAATTTTCCAATTTAACATTTTCAGTGAAAAGGCTTCTTTACAGCATTTACAGACATCATGAATGTCTTTGTGATATCTCAAAATCCCCAAACCTAGTTACATATTACCTTAAATATTACTTTTCCTTCATTTTTAAGTGTTTGGAGTGTATTTATACAAATTATAAAAATGAACTAAAATCAGCTTACACTTGAATATCTTTTACCATATAACAAAATATGTAAAATTTACTCAAAACCCACAATGACAAGGATGCATAAAATGCACGGGACTAAACAAGTTAATAATTTTGTATTTTTGTTTTTGAAGGGGTCACTCGATAAAGTTAAATTAAAGATGAAACATTCAAAAAATATAAAACAACACCTAACAAAATACCTCAATATAGTAGCTGCTCAATTACCATTTGTTCTATCACTGAATCTTTTCCCAAGGAGTAAATAAGGTGACTCAACTATGAACCAAGTGATTCACCAACAAATAGATAAGGTTATTTCCATAATAGTGGCAATCACCTCTTTCCCTTTGTCACATTAAACCAGAGATATTTTTATAAGGAAATGTATGCACAGCACCTTGAGTTTCATCATGGAATCTTGACATAACTTGTCTCCCCGAGCTGCGGAAACTTCATCAATCCCAATCAGTTTGGCTTTGTACCGGACCCCTTCACCTTTGAACCTCTTTATCAAAGTGGCTTCACTGCGATCCTGACCTGGAAACACAAAAAAAGTAGATTCAGATACAAGGTTACCTGTAAGAATCCAACACTCCAAGATTCGCTCTGGTTTCATCTATATTCCAGTAAAAGCAGTTCACTGGTCACAGGAGAAAAAAAATAGTAATATTCCTAGATGAAAATTGTGGCTCTATCCTCTTAAATCCTGAGATAAATTGCTTCTCTCCAAGGCTCAGTTTACTTAGGTAGAAAAAAATAACCATCCGAAAGGGCTGGGGATGTAGCTCAGTGGTGCAGCACCTACCAGGCAAGTGTAAGGCCCCAAGTTTGACTCCCAGTACCAAAAAAAAAACTCCACCGAAAACCAAAAACCAACAACAACAAAAAAACCCACCCCAGAGGAGTATTAAGATAAATAAACCAGATAATATGGGTAGAGCATTTAATTTTGTATTTGATACACAGCAGGTACTCAACCAATGATTACCACCTACAACAAGTGTGTGTCCAAAAGTCTTGCTGGAACACGACCAGCACTGAGCCTCTGGGATTTCCAGCATTTAATAGTGCTCTAGTCAGTGTCTAAGGCACCCATTATGCCCAATTCCATGGAGGCTCTGCAGTGAAACCTCACATACACCCATAGGAAGTAAGGACCACAGAGCTACTGCAACCTCAGCAAGTGCTTCATGCTAGATGTTTTGTAAGCCTTAAATCCATGCTTCACAATAACCAAACCATTTTCATTTTCCAAAGATGAAGACGGTCACAGAATTCAGGCAGCTCCTCTAAGTTCAGGGTCAGAAACGGGATGGACACAGGAATTCAAGCCACTCTCACCTCACCACACTCTGCCTAGCCAGAGGTCTGCACTTTATATCCCTGGTTCCTAAAACCTGGAGCCCCCATGGCTGTTTATTGGCCTCAGTGGTATCATTAGCTCCAGTCCCGATTCTTCCTTTCTTATGCTTCCCCTAGCAGTCAGAAACTTAGAGCTCTGCTCATCAGAGCCAATGCGCCTACTTCTCTCCACCTACACTATGTTCTGTGCAAACCACAGCATTTCTAGAATGTGGGGTTGAGAATCATCTGAGCACATGCTTAAAATAAAAATACAAAGGGCCCCCCAAACCAAACAACAACAAACAATGGCAATAGCAAGCCACAACATGGTGCTTTTTCTTTTTTTGGAGAAAATATGACTTTCACTTCATTCACTTATTTGTTCGTCCCTTACTGAGTGTCTCTCTCTTCTTGTGCCAAATGCTATTACTCACTGGCAACACATGAAGGAGACACAAATCTGTGTCTGTAGAAGCCCCAGTTTTGGTGACTGCAAATAAAAGTGTACAGTGCATTATTGCGCATGTGTAAGAAGGTTTCCCCTTTAAGTCACCTAGCCTGTCTGAGCCTTAGTTCCTTATCTGGAGAATGAGGACCAAGTAACTACCTTACTGCATTAGTTCCCTGTGATCAGTAACTTCAAGGATTGCATGCGAGTCATGCATTCATTCTCCTGGTAAGCTTTGTAACCTCTATGATCAGCCCTGCGGAAGTTACACTGCTGGAGAAAGGCAGGCACAGAGGAGGGGTGTCTGCTGGCCAAGCCTGGACATGTGGTCCCCAACTCCCAGTTATCATTCTTATCCACTGCACCCTCTCAGGCCTAGCATTTCAAAGCCTTTGAGAGTATTCCACACAGCAAACAGAACACAGAGATGACTAGTCAGAGACTATAATGAAGGCAACAAATAAAGCACAGAGTTTTGTGAGGGCAGATGTCAGAGACCAGTGCTGACAGCATCCATCATGATTTACTTTCTGTGAACATCTACCCAAGCAGTAGGCCCCGTGGTGCCACAGCCTCCTCTTCCTGCCTTCCACGCAGTCTGGGAGGGGCCACCTACACTTTGGTCTGAGGTCATCTTGCTCTATCTCAAATACCATTTCTGCCTCTGCAATGTGTGACACTGTTTCAGTCCTGATGACCCCTTTTCACTAGTGGGACTACCTCAAACTCAACTGTAACATCTCCAGGCAGCCTTTATCACCAAGCACATGGAATGTATCAACTTGTTCAGCCTTGGAAGAAAATGCTGGAGGAAGGTACCAGTAGACAAATTTTCCAGACAAACAGTGAAATTGAGGATCTGAGAGGCTGTGTAATTGTCCAAACTCAGAATAGTAGAACCTGTCTGGGATGTGGCTGGAGCCAAAGGCCAGGCTTAGAGTTTGCCCCTGCTCTGTGTTTTGAAGGCTGTCTTCTTAGGCACTACGATTAATTGCTTCTCATCTATTCAGCTTCACTGTAAAGCCCCACCTTCACCTGGTACCCAAACTCACCTGACCCAATTCTTTTGATGTTAAATATAAATACATTGGCAGCATGACGGCTCCACTGGGGATGGTGAGGTAGCCTGAGAGAGTGGAAATACACAGCTTCCAGCAACCAGTCCTGTCCAAACACATGTCTGTGAGTCAAGCACTAAGACAGTCGTAGATGTGTCAGGGCAGGGCACTGCTGAGGAGAGAGATTCTAAGAGGAGGCAGAGCCAGATCAGGTGAACAAGGGCAGAGATTAATAAGAAAATGTTAGGCCATTTATAGAAAAGTAGTGAGCCCAATTTAGATTAGGAGCCAGGGCCAAGCTAATTTGTCTGAAGGGCACTTATGCAGTAGATAATCCAGTTTCTCATTTAACCTTCCACCATTAAAAGGGTAATTTTTCAGGAGCACATCTTGAGCAAGGTCCCAGTTATATTAGTAAGAAATAAATAACAGATATCAAAGCCATATGGCTGTAATGTCACCAGAAGCCCACGCAAGTGAGGGTGTGGCCACAGTGTCAGTGTTCATGCATCCTCACCTACCATGAATCCCAATCTATTGCAAAAGCACCCCATGTTTCAAGAGGGACAAGAGGAAGCCGGCATGTTTAAGGAAACCATCAACATGGTTGTTGCTTATTATTATACTTGCAATATCAGTCACTGTGCAGAGATTGTCACACAGTGCCATTTCTGCTGCCTGGGTTCCCAAGGCTCTGTAAATGAGCACTGCTTTACACAAGATAACACCGATGGAAAAGTCAACAGCAGAGTCCAGGAAATTTTTAGAAATGGTTTATTGAGAGGTGAATCACATACTATAACACTTCCCCTTTTAAAGTATATAATTCACAGGCTTTAGTACAGTCACACCACTATTACTTTCTTACAGTAATTTCAGAATATTTTTATGACTCCAAAATCATTCCCTGTTACTGACAATCTCCACCCCCACCCATTCCTTCCAGTGCAAGGCCCCCAGTAATCTCTTTCCCTCTCTATAGATCTGTCTCTTCCGGCAGTTTGTATCAGTGGAGTCTTACAGTGCATGGACTTCTATGTCTGATTCCTTTTAATTGACAGCATGTATCAGTAATTTATGTTTTCTCTTTCCACTGAACATTGTTCCACTGTGTGGCATTATTCCACCTCAGTTGATGGACATTTAGATTGTTTCCATTTTTTTCCATTATGGATAATGCTGCTACAAACGTGTGTACCAAGTTTTGTGTGGATACATGCTTTTGAATCTCTGAGTATTATTCCTAGGAGAGAGATTGCAAGGTCATACGGTAACTCTGTGTTTAACCTGTAGCGAACTACAAAGGGTTCCAGTTTCTCTACCAGATGTTCTTCCCACCGTACTGTGACTGTCTGCTCTTTTCACTTTAGCCATCCTCTGAGTACTCAATGACATTTCACTGTGGTTTTGATTGGCATTTTCCTAAGAATATGATGTCCAAGTGTTTTCTCACGTGCTCATTGTCCACTTGCATATCATCTTTGGAGCAATAGCTATTTAAATCCCAGAGCCTCAGCCTGAACCCACATCATGTGCAAGATGGCAAAGTTGTAGCCATGAGGTCATGGGGCTTGCTGCGGCCTCACCCTGCACTCCGTTACAGTATTTTATACTTTTTCCTTTGTGCCACAGCTGTCGAGTAGACCAGAGTAAACCTGCATGTCTTAATCCACAACGGAGGATTTCACAAGTTCACAAGTCTTCTCATTTGCTCAGTCTTCTCACCCTTTAGCTCATTTAACCTCCTGGCGTTCCTGAAAATAGAAACTGTTATTGCTCTGTAGACAGAGATACTTAAGACAGAGAGGTAACTAAAGTTATTTTGAGTTGAGCTGGGACAGTACCTTACCCTGTCCTACTCTCAGCCCTGAGTCCTTCCATCAGGCAACAACAGGGACTAAGGGTCTAAAACCTGAGCTCTGGAGTCAGGAGTTCAGGTGCCAGGTTTCTCAGCCACTTCCTAAGTAGTGTCACCTTCTAAGTCCCTTTAGACTGTGGCACTGTGGCAGATATTTGGTGCAGATAACAGTTGTTCTCATGTAGGATCACTGTGAAGACTAAAGAAAGCACACAGAGTACAGAGTGACAGAATAAGCCCTGCCAGTGTTGGCCACTGCTACTTAGGTGATCTTACTTCCGGTTTGTCTGGGACAGTCCCCACTTTACACCTGTTGTCTTGGCACAATTATCGTTAGCACTATTCATTACTCTAAAAAGTATCCAGCTCATGTGGTAACTTGTACAGTAATCCTAGTTATATTGTCACCGTGCACTGGCCTGCCTCATAGAGGCCTCTGTCTAGGCATGGTGCAGGCTGCAGGTGGTACCTAAGAGAGAGAAGTCTCTTCCCCTGCCTGGAGGAAGCTACATTCCAGAAGGGGATTCACAGGGTAAACACACAGTTTAACAGAATGTGACCAGGACTGTGGGTGTCATACAAAGCTTGGGAAGAAGCATTATTTCCTCTTGGTTGGAAAGAATTAGTAAGAGCTTCAGAAAGGAGAAAGCTTTTGAGAATGCAAGAGGTCCAAGAAGTAAAAATGTAAGGGAGAAGCTCTCTGGAGGGCAGAGAGTCTGGTGATACCTGGAGAACTGTGGGTGTTGGGTAGACTGTTTGTCAATCCTACCTTCATGTAGAATCACCTAGGGAACTGTTAAAAATACCACCCTGCACATTGTGATTTCTCTCTTCTGGGTGAACCAGGGCCCATTAATGCTCATGCAAAGCAGGGTGCTGGAGCACAGTGCTAGAACAATGCTGTCGGAGATGGAAGTAACTGGATACCTCAAGCTTGGAAAAAGCTCCTAGTCTTTGTTCTTCAAGTCTTGGAAGCTATAATGACCAGGTTCGTCATGAGGATTAAAGTAAAAACAACATTAGAGCACCATTTAGGGAAATATAAGGCCCTCATTAATGGATCGAGTGTTGCACTCATTCAAATTTTATTGAGCACCTATGGTATGCGTTAAAATACTAGAGATACAGCAGTTGAAAAAAGCATAGAAATATTCCAGTATTCATGGAGTTTGGACTCTAGGGAATAGGCTGATGGACTTGCACAGTAATAGAAAATCACTGTGAAAATAATTTCAGCAGCAACAGATCCCCAAATCCCACCCACTTTGATTCTGCACCAGTGGGCAGGCCCCACATAGTGAGGTGATTCCCACATAAGTAACTCTCAAAGATCACCACAGCACAGCAAAGAATAAATGAACAGCGACTTGCTTACATAGAAAGCCACTTGTAAAATGGTAATTCTCAAGCTACCATTTCTCAAAATGAAAATCTGCGAAAGTTCAAGCTGATAAAAGAGATGAAAGGAAAAGGGTGATTGATTTGTAACAATGTGTCTCAAAGATGATTTTCACCGACTTCAATTCCTCTTTCTCAAAAGTTTGAAAATACTTTTTAATGTTTTAAAAGTTCCAGAAATACTACTTTCCATCATTAGCAGGTGGTCGGGGTGCGAGCGTGGGAGAAGGACAGCGTGCACAGTAGGGCTGGCACACCGCCTCAGGGCAGCCCTCTTCTTAGATCAGAGGTTCAGGGCCCCCACTGAGTGGTCTGAGCATCTATACCAATACACTTGCTTTGCTTGTTTCATAAACAAGAGTAATTAACAGCATCTAAGGGGGATGCACTGCCAGAGATCTTAATCCCAAAGTCTCCAAGTAATCTAAGATGTCAATTTGCAATCCACTACTGATTTGAATTCCAAAGGAGGGAATACAGGGCTTATGAGGTACCACACAGTCACCAAGAAACCATAGCCCCAGAAAAGAAAAGTAGAAAGCAAGGAGGCCTGGATTCAGTGGGGCTAATGAGTGACCACAGAGAGAAGATGGTCTCTAAGGTGTCTCTGAGTGCTAATCCTCTTGGAAGACGGCTATAGCTAACAACTAGAGAGCTCACATGAGCCAGACTATATGATGCTCTTGGACAGCTGAGCTAGTTCAGCTTACATTATGACAATCTTGTGCAGTTGTGTTTTAATCTGGAGACAGAAATGCAGAGAAGTCGGCTGCCTAAGGTGATAAACTAGGTCGGTGCTGGGGTCAGGATTTAAAGCCAGATATTCCTGCAGCCCCAGAACCTGGAGCTTTGGGCTACTTTAACAACATATAGTATAAATAAAATTGTTTGAAGCAAAGCTCTCTAAAATAGGTACACTTCTATATGAAATGCATACATGTGCTACTGACAGTCATATATTTATGTTACCATTCCTTATTTTTTCTTAAAACTTTTCGGTTTCAAACCCAACATAACTAGCTGTCTTACATTCCTCTTATGTCTCACATATTACCTCGCATACCCAGGGGGTATTTGCATCTCCACATACCCAGCAGGCACTTGCATCTCCCAGTGTTTCCTTGCAGATTGCTCTGACTGAGAAATCACAACTTGGGAAGTCCTCAGGGAGTCCCAGCAACCTGATGATGGTAATAATGTGTGTTTTCAGGACTCTTCCATACTGGCTTCCGCAGCTGAACACAGGACCCCTAGAGGCTGCTGTCTTAATGCATGGGCAGCACAGACCTTCTCAAGAGCATCTGGAAGCACCAGAGGTCGCAGTGGCTGTGCCTCTACAGCCACTGTCTAATCCAGGTCCCACACCACCCCCAGGATCCACCCCAAATACCATCTGATCACATGCTACCAGACCTGCCACCAGCACCATCTGCCCAGTCTGCCATGGGCTATCTTATCTCTCATTCTCCCACCTCCTTTCTGCTCACTCACCCTTAGACTTTAGCCCTCTGGGCCAGGTATCTCCATGCCCTTTTCCTTTGCTACTTCCTCTTCTCTAATTTGCCTTGCCTGCCTGACAAATATTTGAAGAGTCAGATTAAATCCTCTGCTATGAAGTGCTTTTCCCCACTTTACAAAGCACTCATCTCTCCTTGTCACCTCTGTACCATCTAAAACTAACCCCTCCACATATTCTACAGGGTCCCCCAAATCAGGCTCCTGCTTAACTCATCAACATAATTTGGACCACACTCCCCCTATATTCTCCACACACTTGACCAGTGCCCCTCATTCAGATGTTCTAGAAAACTACTCTCTGAGTAAATGTATATTGTGTTAGTCAGCTTTCCATTTCTGTGACAAAATACCTGAGGTAATCACCTTAAAAGGAAGAAAGGTTGATGGTGGCCCATGGTTTCAGAGGTTCATTCCATGGCCACTTGGCTCCATTGTTTTTGGGCCTGTGGTGAGGCAGAGTGTCATGGTGGGGAGCACATGGTGGAGCAAAGCTATTCATCTCCTGCAGCCAGGAAGAAAAGACAAAAGGAGAAAGAGGGCAAGATCCCAATATCCCACTAGAGGGCAACAATGACCAAATTAGGTCCCCAGGGAGCTAATTTTGTTCCACAAGGTCCCACTTCCTAAGGGTTCTATGTCCTCCTAATGGTGCCATAAGCTTGCCAACAAGCCTTCAACACAGGGTCTTGGGAGACCTTTAAAATAGCACCGCAAAGCATGGCAGCCCCTCATCCTTGCCTCCCAAGGCCCATGTGTTGAAGGTGTGGTCCCAGCAGATGGTGCTGTTGGGAGGTAAGGGAACCTTTGGAGAGAGAGGAAGTTAGGTCATTGGGGTGTACCCTTGAAGGGCATACTGGGACACTGGTTTCTTCCTCTCTTCTCTCTTCCCAGCCTCCATGAGGTAAGGAAATTTCCATACCACATATTCCCAGCCATGATGTAGACACCACAGGCCCCCAAGCAACAGGGTGACTTGACCATGGACTAACACCTCTGAAATTGTGAGCCAAAAATGTTCTCTTTATAAGTTGAATAGTTCAGGTATTTTGTCAGTAAAACACACTGCACTCTATATTTCTGCACCTGCAGGTGTCTGGCCTTGGAAGATATTCTCTTTCCTGCCATTCATTATCTTACCCATCCCTGTTCATACCTGAGTGCTGTGTTCCAAAGACAGTCTGGTAGGTCCTCTTAGGGATGCTCCCAGGGTATTACTTTGAGAATGCCTCTGTGCCCTTGCAATGATTTACTTTTATTTGTACCAATCTGTTTAACAGCCATCCTCAAAGATTATGGCAGATTAGTTGACCACTATAACCCCAGTGCTTGGCATTTTCCTAACACAAGAAAGTACATTTTTTTTTCTACTTTATTCCCTCTCAGGATCTGTCAGAGAATCCTGGCACTTCTTTGACTTGTATTCTTGTCTGCCTCCTTCTCTGCACTGGTTCTGTATGAGGAGTCATCCAACTGTGTCCCCGGAACCTAGCATGGTACCTGGCATAGTGGAGAACTGTAGTGCCTGGGTTGACTCAATAATGAAATAAATGAATTTCTTTGTTTATTCTAAAGCAGCCAGTGGGTTCCAGGAGTCAGGATCACCATAGGGAAAGCTTCTTGGGGGTCATTAAAAACCCCTTTCTCAGACTACTTCATCCATCCTGTGTGATTCACTTAGTCTTCAAGGAATTCAATCCCTAATGAGACAAAGTAAATGTCATATCCATAATCGCTGCAATGTTGACTTTGCTTCATGCCACTAGGGAAAACATCTCTCAACCTGCTCTCAGCTTGCTCACCCCCTAGCTGGCGAAATGGCTCTCCTGTGAATGTAAATCAGGCCAACCCCTCCAGCACCGAGGAAGCAGGCCTCAAAGATGCCACCAGAAAGTACACCAAGCCCCAGTCTTAGAACAACAGCCACTGCCCATGAGGAGGTTCCACACTGGAGGTCACCCTGCACCTGCAGAAGCTTCCACTCACACAAGCACCTCTGCTCAAGTCCAGATCTGAAGGAAGCGCAGGCTGTTAGCACGTTTTATGACACGAGCAGGCAGCCCACAGAATCCACTGGAGTCATCAAGAGCCTCCCACTCCGGCCTGCTGCTAAAGACTGTTAATAGCCAAACAAAAGACATTTCACACCCAAGACTGTTCTCTCTTTATCTCCCCTGCTCATCATAGGTTATAATGAGCACAGCTGCAGAAACCCACATAGGAGCCAATTTAAGCATTCTTTTTCTGAACATGGTCAGTCTGGTTGTGAATTCTTCTAACCTCTGACAGGTATAGTATTTCCCTGTGTTGCAGAGGTTAACTCCGACACATATCTTGTACCCAGCTGACTACTCATGTCTGCGCCCTAGACTCTTAAACATCGAAGGAGGTGTCTTGCCAGCTCAGCCTCCTATGTTACCACAGTCTGGGTGTCTAGAACAACAGACAGTTATTTCTTGTGGTTCTGCGCTCTGGGAAACAGCCGAAGATCCAGGTGATGACAGACTTGCTCTTGGTGAGGGCCCTCCTCCTGGCTTTCATACGACCACCATCTCACTGTGTGCTCACAAGACCTCTTCTCTGTGCATACGGGCATGGGCCAAAGGAGGAAAAGAGAAAATAAAGAAAGAGCAGGTGCACAAGCCAAAGAGCATGGGTAAGCTCTGGGTCTCCTTCTACTTAGAAGACCACTAATCCCAACAGGAGGACCTCACCCTCATGTCCATGTGTAAAGCTAAGGATCAGCCAAAGGCCCTCCTCAAACACCATTACATGACGAGATAGGCAGTCGACCTGTGAATATTGAGTAGACACAAATATTCAATGATTAACAGTGAGGCCAGAATCAGGAAGGAGTTGGATAAGGTGGACGACACATTAGAATGAGCACATTTGTCCTGTTTTCATAGACTGTCATATTGAAATGTCATGCTGACTTTGGAGGCAAGGACTACCATGCATTCAGCAGGGAAGGGAAGTGAGTCCCGGGGAAGTAAAGTCACTGGACAAGGCCACACTGCCAGTGAGGGCTCTACTCTGACCCTTTGAGCTCAGAAGGGACTGTATTTAAATTGCGGTATAATATTTCTTAAGTGTGGGAGAGCTTAAGGTGGGCAACCCCTCTCTGAGCATCAGGACTTCCACCCGTAAAACTGGTGACCTGCGCTCCTCTCTAGGATATTTAGAAGTATCGCAGAAAACACAGTGTCCTGAACTTTTAGGACACTGCCAGGCACATGGCAGTTGTAGAGTGAATACTTACCACCTTTCTCCTCCTCCAATAATGTATTTCACATTGCACTTCAGTGGCCCAGACCAATCATGGCAAAGTTGTACTGCATTAAATGGTCGCAGCTTTTTGAGGATTTTTTTGGTTGTCTGGGAATAAGGGTACAATTAAGAATGGGGTGTTCCTTTCTGGAGTTAATGGGGAGACCACCTTATAAATTATTAACACAGAGCGATCTCCTTCCTGTGTATTGAGTCACAGGCCAGCTGACTCGATATGAACATTACAAAGGGTTGTCTCTTACACCCGCCTCTCCAACATCAGCTTGTGCATTGGTGAAAGAGCCCCATTGCCTTCTAAGTTTTCTAATTCAAGAGCAGATGGGGGGTGAGATTTTAAGGCCCAGAAGCAGAGATAACTTATTTTACTTAGAATTCTATCTAGCGACTATTCAGGTGTTGATTTGCAATGGATAAATGCTCTGTATGCTGGCTGTGTAGGAGACAATGCTGGGAAGTGAGCAGAACAAGGAGAAAAACACACAGAGCGGGCTGTCAAAATGTGTGTTTATGAACATGGTTGCTGTCATTATTGCTAAAAGGTAAACTAATTAAAGAGCTAAAATAATATCCAACCTACGATTCCCGCGCGCATTTTCTTAAAAGTGTCCTGCTCTGGCACGGAAAAGCACAGCGAGGAGAATGCCGCTGGGGCTGACGTTTGCTCTTTGCCTGTACATCAAGGGCTAAGGTTCCAGGCTCCACTTAAGAGACTGGTATTGCAAAGTCTGCATTTAAAGGTCAGCCTGCAATTCTGAGGCACAGTTAAATTCAGAACCACCAAGTTACAAGGCAGGGGCCTTTGGTGGCCCCTGACCAGTGACCCAATCCTTCGGTTCTGCAAGAACATCTTTCTTGCATTTCCCAAAAAAGTGCTACTAGTATTTATTTGGTTTTTTTCTTCTTTCTTCTGCTGGGTCTTTTTAAATTTGAAATTTAAAAATCTACTATAAAAATCATATGGTATTATTAATCAATTCTTCATAAAAAAAGAAATGACCATCAGTCACATCCTCTCGGTCCAGTAATTTCTTAGAACCAACATTTCCTAGTAGTATCTCCTCAAGCACATATATAAGTTGCTCTGAGGAAAACAGAAGAGTTTGCCATGCCAGAACAGCACAGCACATGCTTTGGCAGAGCGGTATTGATCCTGGGTCCACTAAACATGAAAGTGGAAGTCAGGCCTGGCAATCTCCCCTAGGTACACTAGGAGCTCCTTGAGGGCCAATGTTATCTTCCGGTTTGCTCACTGTATGTCCCAGGCAGCTGGAGCAGTGCCTGCCAGACCGCAGGTAGTCAAGAAATCATTGCTGAATAAATAAAATATATTTAGCAGGGAATATTGCTCTAATTTTCTGTATCTAGGATTTCCAAAAGCCACCCCTCCCAAATACATATCTATGACAGCTTCTACCTTTAGAAAAAGAAGTTTAAATTTTAGTCACAGTGCCCAAAGTCTCTGGTGCTATTAATCAGGCTTGGTGGTGCCACTATTCCCAGCATTTTCTCAGATAAATAGGAGGCAGGAACAATAGAAAAATGGCCCCTCACATCCTCATGTATGAGGGAAAAAGCGGGATGGAATAAAGGGGAAATCTCTCAGTAAAGACAGCTCTACTCTTTCTTTGTCCTGTCTTCCTGAAGCTGGTCCACACAGGCAGAGGCTCACAGCATTGTCTGTTAATTTAGGCCAATCAAGGCCTGAGCCGTCTGGCTGTCAATTTGCTGCTTTAGTTTTGCCTACTTGCTCACCAAGAGCTCTGGGATGCTCAAGTATGTTTTCTTCTCTTCTTATTCCTGGCCTGTGTCTTTCCTCTTTCACAGAGGGAAGAAGGAGTCTGTGTTGCTATTATGAGTCAGGCATTATGCTGGGTATGGGATACCACTGTCACAACGGTGTCACACTGAAAGGCTCTCCTCAGGGTCTAAGTTCTTCACCCCGTCCTTTTACTCTGCACAACTACCTAGCAGGACATGCATTATTAACCCCTTCTTAATGAAGAGGAAACGGAAACTCCAGGAGGTAGAGTGGCCCAAGATTACACAGCTAGGAGAGCCAGAGGTACGGTCGCTGAAGAGAAATGCAGCTCATCAAAAGCAGTCTTAAAGGAAGAGAACTTGAAGCTGGAGGTGGGCTGAGAAATAGGACTGCAGAAGGCAGGGCAAGGCCGGGTCTGTGTCCTCAGTCGCCGCATTGATTTTTAAGTCTGTCATCGCAACAAAAAGGGTTCTATCCTGGCTGCAGTGTCACCATGATGGAGGCAAAGCTGGGGGACAAAGGCAGGTGAAATTCAACAGGAAAATCGTATCTACAGTTGAGGGGTGGGACAAAGGAAGGGAAGGGAAAAACAGAGTGCAGGAGGGACTGAGCTTCCAGCTGGCTGTGCTGCTCAGGAGCTTGTCGGTCACGAGAAGTGACATCGGGGAACTGTGGAATGACTCCCAGACCCAGGGCAGGGAGGTGGCCTGGTGGCTGGAGAAGGCTCTCAGAGAACTGCCCTCAGCCAAGGTCGTGTCCGCTCACCCTCCTGCCCCCTTTCCCCTGCAGCTGCACTTAATCAGTGACTGGTTGGAAGGCCCGACCACATGCTGCAGGCGGGAGACAGTTCCGCAGGGCAGCTCAGAGCCCCCCGGGAGGGGAGAGTGGGTGCAGCTGGACCCTGGTGGCAACTGCATCTCAGTTCACCTCCATTCTCTGACCACTCTCACCGCCCCCTCCCTAAGGAGCTTCCCCAGCACATCTCTGCCTCAGCCACAGGGGTCCTGGGAACTGAAGCACAGGTAGTGCCAATCAGTGCATCACAGGGACAGTGTCCTGAAGGAGGGAGGTCTTGATGAGGGCAAGGAACCAGCCTGAGAATGCTGGGAGAGGCACCTGGGATCCCCATGGGGCTCAGACACAGTAGCCCTGTTAACGCCCCACGGGGGAAGCCTCAGAAGCAGGCAAATCCCCAGCTAATACTTGGCCACCAAAGGCAGCTCAAAGGCCTGTGGCCAAACTTCTCAGTGTTACGAGCTGTCCTGGACAGCTGGGTCACTTCTGTGAGAGTGAGCAGGGTGACACCAGCCCGAGGGCAGCCTCGCTGCCACCAGAGCTGTGAGGCCCAGCAAGGTTTGCCTTACCTCGAGCCCAAACCCGTCTTCCTTCGACAAATGTACAAGATGACAAACACCAGGCAGGTATTTTAAGATTTGTGCTATTTCTGTTCTTAAAGACAATGATTTCTTTCTTTTTTTAACTTTCTAATTATAAAGTAGAAAGGATTCAAGGTTTAAAATATGGAAAACAAAAGAGAGATTAAAAGAGGAAAGTCACCCATAACCTCCCTACCCAGGGACATTTAGAAGTGAATTTGAGTATACACCCTTTCAGAATTTTTCCTAAGTGTACACACACACATACACACATACATATGTTTTATTAAAAGATTCATACTGTAAATTCGTGGCTCGCTATTTGTCATTTGCCAGTGTGTTATATAATTTCTCCCATATAGATTTCTTTGTAACATTATTCTTATTGGCTGCATAATATCTCAGCATATAGATGCACTATAATTTAGTTACCTAAGCCCCTATCATTGGACAGTTAAGATCCTTCCAATTAAAACACTACAAAGAAATACAATACTGAGAATTGCTCTTAAGGGCAGAGTGAAGATGTATCTTCCCTTCGAGAGGGAACGCCTCCTCCAAGCCTTTCACACTTGTCAGGGTAGATATTTCATTAGTTTCCCCTCCCCTTCTCCGGCTCCGAAGAAACATAGCCTCCAAACAGACAAATGTGTGAAAACAAATGTGAAATGTACCTCTCCTAGTGCCTTTCTTTGCGAAACACACACAGGGCGAAGGAAGGATATTTGCATGATGTGGAGCACAAAAGAATCCCTGCAGGTTGTGGACAAGCTGCTCATGGAAAGTAGGACAGAATCAGGACAGCAGAGCAGAAGCTGAGACAGAGGCCAAAGGCAGGGCTGACCCGTAGACCCTGAGTTCCGAGTTTCCACCCACTATGCAGTCATACTTGGCATCTAAAAGCTCATTCTTGGGCTCAGACAGAGGTTAATTAAATCACAAATGAACAAGACTTTATATTTTCACCTGCAGCCTGTGACGACCAAGAACTGTCTCCTTCAGCAGCTAAAATTTCATGGGGTCATCTCCATTAGAAAAAAAAAGATTTAATTTGCTAACTCTTCCGCCAACTTGTCTGCAGAGGTTTTTTTTTTTTTTTTTTTTTTGGTACCGGGGATTATTTGAGTCCTATTATATTCTGGTGTGAACAAGGCTTACCCTTTATCTTCCATCTGCCTCCTAAACAAGAGGGCTGTGTATACTATCGACTGATTAAATTATTTCTTTAGAGTACAAAGAAGTATGTATGATGAAGACAACAGAGAGGGGACATCAATTATTTACTGAGGAGGCTGCAATATAAATTACATTTGATTAAACTCAGAGATAAATCTCAGTGATGGAGCATTTAAGCAGAACATGCTGGAAAAGACAGTGACTAAGTGCCCCAACGGGGGATCAGAATGAATGCAAGGGCATAGGCCCTGTCCTGGCTCCCGTGGATTTCCAGGATGGCCAGGCCAAAAATGTCACAGAGGAACAGGAGCGAGGGCTTGTCTTAGCCACTTTCCAGTCACTGGGACAAAATACCTGACACCTACAACTTGAAGGAGGAGAGATTTATTTGGCTCGGTTCCAGTCCATGGGTTCAATCAATGGGTGCAGTTCACAGCTGGCTGGTTCCAAGGCATAAATGGCACGGGCAAGAGGAGCAACAGAGGAAAGATGCCCACTGCACAGCATCCAGGAAGCAGTCAGTGAAGGAACCAGTACTGGCCAGGAACACACCCCTCCAGGCCACCCCTTGCCACCAGGCTGCACTTCAGGATTCAGGAATTTGGGAGGGCATTTTGGATCTAGACCATTACAGGGCTTGTCAGGGGCTGTGGGGGAGACAGAAAAAGGGAGGAAAGGTGCAGGTAGCATACAGTAGCCAGGGCCACTTCCTGCTAGGAACCCACATGGTGACAGAGACAGAGCCCAGGAACCGGGTGGGAGGTTTAGCATTCCATTCAAAGCCTTCTCAACTCCAGCTGTGTGCACAACATGCTGGATTCAGGAGAGAAGTTCCACTTCCAGGGCCTGGCTGTGCCACAGGGATCCGGTCCTGACAGACAAAACCTGCTGTGAGGTTTGTAAATGGAATAAGGCCATAGGAAAGTGACTGACCTTTGTTATAGTCTGGATAAGTCTCCGGATTTCACTTGTTGAAATCTAATCCTCATTGTGAAGAATTAAGAGGGTGAATTATTTTGGGGGGAGGGAGGAGTCCTAGGGGTTGAACCCAGGGTCTTCACACTGAGGTACATCCCCTGCCCCTCCTTCTGTTCCTTCCCTCCCTCTTTTCTTCCTTCCTCCCTTCCTCCCATTCTCTCTCTCTCTCCTCTCTTCCCTCCCTCCCCCCTCGGAGCCCCATGACTGTATCTTTCTAAGCAAAGGGAAGGACAGCAGAAGAGACACACACGCACATTCCCTGTCTCTGCCACATGTGTACTACACTGCCGCAGGACTTTGCCAGCAGGAGGCTATTACCAGATGTGGCCCCTAGACCTTGGATATCCAGGACCATTGCTCAAAATAAACTTCTTTTCATTAAAACTTACCCAGTCTGTAAGATTGTGTCACGGCAATAATAATAATAGCACAAAAAAAAATAAACAAACAGACTAATATACCTGTCTGGCATACAGATGGTCCAAAACTATGAG
Source organism: Heterocephalus glaber (assembly GCF_000247695.1). The sequence continues at coordinate 3,001,104 of NW_004624862.1, read as the reverse complement.
TTTCTTCCATTCTAGTTTAAACTTAGCTCCACATTTTAGACTGAACTATGTCAATGCTGAAAAAACTAGGGTTTCCTCTTAGGGTGGATGTAAAAGTGAGTCCCTCTCCCATTCTGTTACTGCTTCTGTCTCACCATCTGCATGAGAAAGAAACACTAGGTTTTGTCCCATACCCACGCAGATTTCAGTGACTGAAAAGCAAACTGACTATTCCCTCCTGTCCAGCAGTAGCACCATAGTGGCCACTTGTATATAACGTGACCCCACCCTCTGGCTCCTCTTCATTGAGCCAGATGGTGACACTTGGTCCAAGCTGTGTTGCTTAGAAAGGGCCCCATCCTTGGGAATTGAGTACTGAAGCAGAGAGAAGGGTCAATTTCCCCTTGTGATGGGAACTGTGATATGTAAGTGTAGAATTCTGGGTGGCCCGGGTAAGAGAAGGCCAATTTTATAAAAAGATACAGAGAAAAGACACCCTTGGGAGATGTGAGTGCAAACAGAATGTAATATACCTCGTACTGACTCCAAATTCCTGGGTCATCATCCCAGAGCTCTGCTCATCCATGTCTTTCTTTGGATTCTACCAGACACCACTGGGTCCTTACAACATTTCCAAATGTTATATTCATATCTAGTCAAGTTACTTTTTGTTTCTTGAAACTAGGAAATCTTCACTGAGAATAAATATGAAGGAGACTATGAGATCACTCCATTGAGAATTCCCCAGTGTAGTGGAGGAATGAAGTTTTATGAAAAGCAGAAAGAAATATATAATAAATGGAAGTAACACCAATGTAGAAAGAGAGCTCCCAGGAGGAGGTAGACATCCAATATCCTCTGGATGGCTTAGTTCTCGATGAACTTGGTATCAAAAAGCCTAGAAACTCCTGAACAACTTCTTGCCATAAACAGCTTCTGTTTTGCTTTTCACAATCTTATTCCACCATAAGTATGATTACAAAATGATCAATACTTACATGTAGCCTTGACCCTTTTGACTAAGCACCTTCCTTCCAAAGAGCTCACCCTGGTCTGAAGCATGATCTTAATGCTTCTGAAGCCCCAAGAGCAAACTGTCAGGGAGAATATATGACATCTTTTGATACAGACCAGTAATAGGATAAACCACTGGAAAAGAGAAATAACTTCCTATATTATCAGGCATCTCTCATGAGCTAGGGATGGTACTCAGCACATTAGTTGGCACCCACGACAGAAAAGAAACTCAAAGAGGGACATGAATTTTGAGTCCAAAAGCCAGGAAGGCCTACACCCAGGTGCACCTTCCTGGCTCCAAAGTTCATGCTGTCTCCACTATGTTCCACTCCTGAGCAGTTTGCAGTCAGGTTTTGGAGGGATCTGCATGCTAACCCAGATCTTTCTGTGAGTGGGAAGGATGTCTTTGTGTAGGACATTGCATCATAACATGCTGTAGGGTGGAGAAAGAGTGTAAGTCTATTTGAATTAAGAAGAATTAGAGGGCCAGCTCAATGGTTTTGCCACCTGCTACGCAAATGCAAGGATCCAAGTTCGATTCCCGGTACCAAAAAAAAAAAAAAGAATTAGAGCTGAGGTAGTCTTTTAGCCTCCTTCGGAGGAAAAGAATCAAGGAGTGGCAAAGAATCTCAGGGTTACAAGAGCAGTGAAGGACCATGAACCTATGCTTTCTTAGTTAATAAAATGAGACAGCCACAGGACATGGTGGAGAACTGATAACATGGGATACAGTCTCTTGAAGGATGATGAGGGAATCATTTACTCTCACACATCCATCCATCCATCCATCCATTCATCCAAACATCTGCTTGTTTATTTCATTTAGTGTCACTGGATGTTGATCAGGCTCTTTCCACTGAGGTACATCCCCAGACCTTTTTTATTTATTTACTTCTAATTTTGAGGCAGGGTATCACTAAGTTGCACAGGCAGGACTGGAACTTCTGATTCTCCTGCCTCAGCATTCAAAATAGCTGAGACTTTAGGCATGGGCCACCATACCCAGCCCATAGTCCTCTCTTCATCATTCTCCTTGGTCTTTCCATGCCACTGGACACCATATTGCCCCCACCATCTTGAAAAAGTTATCCCTTGAATGTTTGTGTGTCTATCCTGGTTCTTCTACCTCATGACTTATCCTTTGTGCATGTTTTCTTTCAGGTCCTTCATGGATGTATTCTCTAACATTCTGTTTGTGGCAATGTTTTCACTCGACAGTCTCTTTCCTAGATGATCTCTAAATAAGCATACATGTCCTCCACTCCTCCCCTGAGCTCAGTGCTCATATTTCCATCTGCCTTCTCTATATTCATATCTAAATTTTTTATGCCCAAAATTTAGTGTATATGTGAATAAGATAACCAACTTCTCCTGTACCCAACTTCACCTGGGGCTCAGTCCCCCACCACCTCTCCTGTGAAGCCTCACCTGGCCTAGTTAAAATACAGTCACAGTAATTTCATAACTCACTGTGACAACTTTGGCAACAGCATTCAGTGTATTGCACGGTTATCTGCAGGAATGTGGTACCAACTGTGGTTCCAACACATTGTTAAATCCCCAGTGTCCACGAGAGTGAGTGCCCAGCACAGTGCAGGTGACATTTGTCAAATGAATGACTGTCAGGGACAGGCTATCCTTTATCCAGGGCAGAAACTCTGGAGAGACCTGATTTCTTCTTTGCCTCATAACATTTTCCACACAGATTCCAAGAGCTACAAACATTATTTTTTAAACGTCCTTACAGTCACTACTGATTCTGGTCCTCATAGCTCACAATTTCTCCCTCTTCTAATCCACTTGTTGGAGAGCTGAACGGGTTTTCTTCAGCTAGTTCATTACTCAAAAGTTGGCACTGGGTTTTCACCTCCCTCCAAAGCAAACGCAGCAAAAATTTCTGATCCACTTTTAAATACCTCATCAAATATTGATTATTGCCTATTTGCTAGGCAACAAATAGCTAGAGGTGAACCTCACAGAAAAATTCTGTGCCTCCATGGTGGCCATGGTCTTTCCCTTTGGAATGACCATGAATGTGTTTATTTTTATTCCCATTTTGAAAACATATGCTCTTTGCTTCAGCCAGATAAAGCCCAGTGAAGCTGAGGTTCTGGAGCTCGTCTCACACATCCCAGGTCTCTCACTTCCCTGCACTGTCCTCTGTGTCACGAAAAAGAGCTTCCCTCACCCTACCTGCCAGGTGACTTCTGTACACCTCACCTGGAACCACATTTTCCCCTCAGTCTCAATTCTGGATTGTCTTATATCCCAGTTCTCTCTATAATCATGAATTTCATTCCTTTCCCCTTGCTTTCTCTCCCTGGGTCTATTAATTCCCAGACAGTATCAAATGGCTCATTCTCTTTAGTTCACACTGAAAAGTTTTATTTGTTTTAATAAAGGCCACTAATTAAAAAATTGAAATAGAAATAGATATTAAACCACAGATGTCAACTAATTTATAAAACAACTTTTTCTAACAACTGAAATCTAGCCACATATCGGTCTGTCTAACAAACTTACAGGTAGCTCCGTCCCTCTGGAAGTTATAGAGATACCCACTCTTCAATAAGCTTGTGTTATTACTTTTACTAATATGTGAAGAACACTTACTATGTGCTGTGCTTTATGTACATTTTATTACAGGCAGCCAAGTCAGATAAGAAATTAATATATAGTCAGGGAGGAACTGGGCCCTCAAGGAAATCAGCACAAAAATAAAGATATCAGAAAAGTGGCTTGAGGTGAACGTGAAGACGGTCAGGTCTCAAGATAGAGATGCAATGGCCAGGCCTCTATGCCTCCCTAAAGGATAAGCAGCAACTTGGACTTATACTGTAACTAACACCACTTGGTCCAGTAAGTCCAGACAGGCATCAACCACCCAGGTGGGTGACCAGAGCATTTGGACCCATCCCTTCCCCAAAATGTCTTTGTTCTTTCCATGTAGCCTTGGTATGTGACTCACTTCCCTGACTATAGGATCAATATTAGCTAAGCACCTATGCTTGTAATCGTATAGGTTGACTGTTGTCTGACCTGTGTTGTACTCTGCTGTATAAAGTACTCCTGACAAAAAGCTTTGGTGGCCACCTCACTTAGGACCCCTCCTAGAAATCCAGGAGCTATTCTTCTCTGCTTATTTCCAATAAAACTCTCCTAACGCCTTCCGTCTTCCTTTGGTTCGAGACTTCATTCCTCAGTGTTGTGAGGCCACAAACTTGGGACATCTGACATCTAGCAGGTTAGGAGTTATATTTCAACTTTGTAAACATTACCTCATTTATTTCCCTCAATGACCCCCTAATGTACACATTCTTATTACCCTACTTACAGAGGAGAAAGCCAAGGGTTACAGAGGCAAATGGACTTGGCCAAGGTTACAGAGCCCTCTGGGATTCATATGAACTCAAGTAAACTGAGTTTAACCATTAACAAGATAGCTTGAATGAAATAACTAATGGACATTGTATACTAAGCAATGCACATGGCATGCAGTGATCTTTCAATAAATGTGACACACAGAGAGGAAACAGGCTGACAGGTAGACACACAATGCAAAGCACATGCACACACACTGTCGGACATAATCCTCATGACAGACCTGTCCAGTCCTTGTTATTAACCTGTGTTACAAATAAAGCAAATGAAATTCAGGGAGAAGCAGGACTTTGAGAAACACAGCAGGCGCAGGATTAGAATGTGAATGCAGGTCTGAGTCCAGTTCCAATGCTCCCAGATGTGGCTCTGTTGTTTTTTTGTCTCCCAAACTTTTACAGACCCCCTGTTCTTTGTATTCCAGCAATGTCTAGCAAAACAAAAAGGATCATCGTCTCCCTGATAGGTTGGCACAGATGTGAGTTCAGGAGGGGTCAGGGGTAGGCTACTCTTGTTCTCTTTCTCTGCATGGAAATCACCTACAGGTGTGAAGCTTTTGATTCTTCAAAACCTCTCTCTCTGCTGGAATTTTGCAGCCTGCAGGAGCTTGCTCTGCAGGGTCCTGGCTCCCTCACTGCTGCCTGGAATACTTGAAGGGACTGAGATCCTAGGTCCTCAGATCAAGGCAAAAGGTTCAATAGGGCTTGGTAGAAAGAAGAAGTTGTTTTTTGTTTTTGCTTTTTTGCAGTATAGATGGAAAACTCTCCTGTGAGCCTGTGGATGCGGTTCTCTTGGCCCCAGAGTTAGAATTTCTCTACAGAGCAAGCGGAGCTGATGGGAGTGATCCCGAGTCCACTGTCCAGCCAGGCAGAGGTTTTCCCATGTACCATCAATAGGAAACAAAACTGTACCCATAGGGCCAATTTCTAAGAGAAGGCACAAACCCTGAAGGAGCTTCATTTTAAACTTTAAATTGCTCAATTAATATGAATGACTAAGAGTGGTGGCTGGGGCTCACTTAACACTAGGCAAATCACTCCAGGGGTTCCTGGGAAAGCTTCCCTCCTGCTATTTCCTCCACACCTGCAAACATCTTCCCTGCCCAGAAAAAACAAGAGGCCACGAAGAAAAGAACCCTTCCCTCCCTCAGTCTATGCTGAGAACATTACCTTTCAAATGACAGGCATGCGACATGCTTACATCGGTTGTGCCTTTTTGGGCTGGCCCCACAAGGCAGCTCCTACTGTGGAATCTTCCACAGCAGGAAGTGTATGGGGAAGAGTACTGCAGCATCACCCAGAGGATTACAAACATGGCGCCTATCCTAGAAGAGGAGACAACTTCCATGTGCCCACTAGGAGATCCAAGCCTGGGCAGGCTGCATACCAGGTTTCTGTCTCTGCAGAGAGGCCCTGCAGCACACTAAGGAAGGCAGGACAAGGGAGTACAAGCAGAGGAAAGAGAAGGAAACAAAACTAATGGACAAGTGTGCATTAGTATGCTGGGGCTGCTGTAACAAATGCCATAAACTAGATACATTAACACAGAAGAGGTTTATCTTTGTCCCTCCATTCTGGAGGCTAGAAGTCCAAGGTCAAAGTGTTGGCAGAGCTGGTTCCTTCTGAGGGCTATAAGGAAGCTACCTGAATGATTTGCCTTTAATGATTACATTTGCAATGATTCTGTTTTCAAATAAGGCCACATCCTGAGGTACCTAGAGATAGGACTACAATGTACGAACTTATTCAACCAACAAAGCAGGTACTTTATCTATGTTTGCTCATATAATCACAAAAGAATTCAAAAAATAAGACATCATATTTCCCTTCCTACTGATGAGGAAGTTGATGGTCAGGAGGAGCAAGGAAAGAAGGAAACAAAAGGGAAGGAAATCCCTACAGAGGGGAACTGGAGAGTCACCTGATTAGAACTTGTGGCCACACAATCCCCATCGATTGGCCTCACTGGCCCTTTAGCATTAGTATCTGTTTTGGTATTCCAGACAGCCGAGCCTCTCCACACACCATCTCCTGGTCTGTTCTCTTGGTATCCCATACACAGGCCTCTTGGCCAGGATTTCCCAGCCCCTGTCCCAGCCCCATCCTTGTTGGACTGCAATGGATTTGAACTCAAATGCAAAAGACCTACTTTGTGCTAAGCAATAGAGGAAAGAGAACCAGATGACTACTGCAAGACTTTTATCCCCCGAGGGCTCATAACTACTGGGAAAACTAGAGATTTAAATCAATGATAATCTGATAGATGTAATGATTAGATTGTTAATCTTTTGGCAAAGATTTAAGTTATTGAAGATCCCATTATATGCTTATTGCTTTTTTATGCTAATCACCTTTAGGTCTGTGCCTTACTTTATTTCAAATCCTCTAAATGACCCTGCAGGTGAGGAAGAGGAGCACATCTACTAGGGCTGACCACTGCCCTCACTCCTCACTGCCTGATGCTTGCCCAGATCTGAACCTTAATAGCAAATACAGTACTTGATTTTTGTTCAATTCAGAAACAGATGTTAGATGCTTACCAAGAATCCCATACATTTGATTCAAAATCTGCACGTGACAGTCACACTTCGTATAGTAACACACCGTTATTAATATGTCATGAATCAGTGAAACGTGTATTTAACAAGAAGGCAAGTTGTTATTTCTATGAAAATGAAGTTCAATATTTAAAAGTAATGCAAAAGGCCAAGTTGTTAAAAGAAAGTATTATCCAGGAAAATTAAGTGGAAAAAAACAGAGACCCAGACAGATTCTACATTCTGGTTACTGCACAAGTGTTCTAAAATTTCCTGGAGGATATATTTTATGGGTGTGGATTTCATTAGAAAAAGGCCACAACATTCCAATCAGCAAAACTATTCCAATGCCAAAAAAGGCCTTAGACTAACTTGACATATGGATTAAAAAATCCATAACTTGTTGCATATTTATTATATTTTCAGTTGAAATAAAATTTAAAGGTAGGCATGATTCTTTTTAATTTTAGAGTTTAAAAAATGTTTGATTACCTGACAACTCTAGCTCCCAATTCTCTCTGATAAGTGTTATTAGCAGGAAGATTTCTCTGTTGGTTAACATACTATTAGCTAAGGAACTCTGGGGGGGGGGGTTCTTCCTGCAAAGTAGGTTAATTCCTCACCATATAATTCTGATTATGTGAGAGCATTTACTCATGAGTTTTCAAATTCAACCCACTTCAAATAGAGTGGGTTATATTACCACAAAAAATATTACATCCAAATTACAACTAAGCAGTTAGTTCCTTGGTGACCACTAAGGAAAATATTAAGCATTTACAAAGCATATCTGCTTTGAAATAATAGGGCTCTCCAAATAGTATCACAAAGGCCCAACTTGGACACTTTTCAGAAAGACAACAGTCTGCCTGTATACATTCGAGAAGTTTCAGCTGCATACTATCTAGAAGACAATTCTAATAAATGCTACTAGGTGATGCAGAGAGTAGCAAGTACTGGACAGGCCATTCAAAACCCACCAGAATGGCAGCTACACTAAAGCCACATCTTCAGGAAAGCCAGATTCCAGGTTAACATTCCAAATAGGCTGGATTTTCCTCTGATGAGAAGTGTTGTAAGGCCAATGTCAATGTATCTCGATTCAAATAGAGAAACAGAGACAGTATTTTTCCAAGAATAAGACAAAACTGCCAGGGTGGACCTCTCCTTCTCTCTTCCAGGAAGGACAGGAGTTAACCACTGGGGACAACTGCAGGCCCCATCAACTGTAAGAAAGCACTTGAAGAATCTGTACAAGAGTCACTTTTGTTTCATTTCTTCCCTCTAATATTTACCTTTTTGCAATGTGCTGTCCTAGAAAAATCAAAGTCCTTTTCCTTGTTACTATTCTAAATATTGATTTTTGTTAATGTGCTCTATAAGCCCAATTCTAAGTGCCTCTTTGAGCTGCCCCTCCCTGAGTCCTTCCATGAGGAGGCATAATGAACATGTTAATACGCCAATTTGTTTTTCCCATGTTAATCTGTCTTTCATTAGCCTGACTAACCTCCCCTGTATCTATAATGTCCATTTAGAACTGAACAGTATCCAGGCCCAAAGGCAATAAGGATAGCTCCCAGGTCTCTGCAAACCACAGCATCTTCTGCCTTTTCCCTTGAATCAGTCAAGAGCTCTAAAGCACACAGCCAACAAAAGAACAAATTACAGAAGCTGCTCGGTCCAGGATTGAGTAAAACCAACATACTGTAAAAGGCAGATGGAGGACTATCATCATCACCATTTTTATTTTATTTTTTTCCACTTTGCTTTTCCACTGTTTACTTTCCTATCATGACACTGAAGATGAGTCAGACCTTTCTTTGGGCACCAGATTCTTTACTCCCCTGAAATCACAATGCAAGTAATAAAGCAAACTTGAGGTACCGGTCATTTCTTGACTACTCAGTTATGGACTCAGTTATTTTATGATTCAAGTTTTACGTGTTAAAGAAATTAGAAATATGTTCTCCCCTGTAAAATAGGGCTATAATTATTTGCCTTACAAGAATATTGTAGGAATAAACGTAGGTGAAAGAACATAAAAGCCCCAGAGCACCAGGTGTTGATCAAAACAGACTGGGCACACTCACTTCAGAGAATCTGGTAATGTGTAATAAGGCTGAAAAGACGCACAACCTCCTTAAAGCTCAGCATGTACCACTCTCTGACACAGCATTCTCACGCTTCCTAACCACAAGCTCATGGGCACCAAAGTGAGTGGTGGAGAACAAAGCGCTAGCATAGAGTTCCAAACCCAGATGTGACAACAAATTTTCTAAAAGTGTGGCATTTTTTTTTCTTTTTCTTTTTTTTTGGTACCAGGGATTGAACTCAGGTCCTTGTGCCTACGGGACAGGCGGTGGAACCACTGAGCTAAATCCCTGGCCCAAAGTGTGGCATATTCATACAATGGTCACTATCTATCAATAAAAATAAAGGAGCTACAAATATATGCAACACCGTAGGTGACTCATTAAGACACAAAGACCTACAGAAACAGGGCAGCACAACAGAATACACACTGTGCTCGAGTTATAGGAAATCCCAAATCTGGCAAAAGGAAAGTAATAATGGATTTATTTATTCATCGATACAACTATGAAGAAAAGCAAAAGGATAAGTATTATAAGTAACAGGTAAAGGCTAAATAGAAAGAAAAAAAGCAGGACAGTTTCTGTTGAAGGAGGAAATGACTGGGAAGGAGTTGAGGGAAAATCGGGGTGTTGCTCCTTACGTCATGATTAGGGGGCATTTCCTGAGGGTCTCTTAGGCACGCATTCATTAGACTACCTGTTTATGTTGGGTTCAATTTTCTATATTTTCAGTTTTTATTACGCTACACAGTAAAAAACTGAAAAATAATACACAATTGCATATGCAATGCACCTAAAATGGTGTGTGATAACCATTATGCTAAAGCAAAACCAAACCAAACCAAGAAAGGATAGCAACTTCCAACTCCCCACCTCTTGGAGATGAAAGAACAGCTAAGAATAAGGCATAAAAATGTGCTTTTTAAATGTTTTCTTTAACTAGAAGTGATGGACTCACTTAGGTTGCTTCTAATGAAGGGGAAATAAATTTTACAATATTTAGCAAGGGGGAGCTATGAGAATCTGCTGCTTGGAGAAATTCAACATGAGTGGCATGTTCAGAGTTGAGGCAGACCTGGATCTCATTGAGAAATCTGAAAAATCACTACGCAGACCGCATGCAGTCCTTGGGACCCTGGGGTCTGGGTGGTTGAGGTGGGAGGCACAGATGTCCTGTTCACTGAGGTGAGGCACTGTGGCAGGCTATGGAGTTCAGAGAGCCCACTGCTGCTTTTACTTAAAGCAGATTCTGGTACAGGCAGCAGAGGTAAATGGTGGATCAATGCTGGAAGCAACAGTCTGCTAAACATCGCTGAGACTGGAAACCCCAAAGGGCTACATCCCATCTTTTGTACCTGCAGCCATTAATGACTTCTAGAGGAGCAGTGCTCGGGAGGGACAATGATAGGTGAGAAGTCAATTTAATTTTCACTCCAGGCTTGAAGCATTCTTAACACGACCCTATGAGAGTTTGTGTCAGATGTAAATTGTGTATTTGTCTCTGATTCAAATGGCAGATCTAGTCTCCATTTCAGGTTCATTCTTGAGCCTTTAGCTGCATTTAATGAAAAGTGGCTATATTCACTATGAACCAATTTCCCTCTGGAGTTTTTATTACTGAAACCATGGAAATATATCATCTTGACTCTTCAATCCTATCTGGTTTGAAAGCTAAGGTGATGGAGGCGGGGCAGGGAAATCCTCAAAACATACATGTTGGAAACATTTTCGCACACTTGAGACAACAATTAGATGTTAAACTGAACTTTCTTTTCTTTGTTCTGAGTGTATGCATGGGGAGCAGTGTAAAGTTTTGGTCTTCTGTAAGTTTATAGTGGTTTACAATGACTCTTTTGTAAGTCATAAGGAAAGCATAGATGCAAATTCCCTATGACGAGTGTTATCATCATGTATATCTAAAATGTACCAATAAGTATGTTACTTTCAAAAAAGGAAAAAAATAAAAAGGAAGCATTGAGACAGATGGTGGACACAGGCCCTTATGAAATTAACCTGTCAACCAGAGCATCAGAACAGCACACCAATTTTACTGATCTGTTTCAAATTTAGAACTTGTCTTTCTTGTCTGTTTTGTAGTGGTTTAGAGAAAACAAAAACAAAAAAATGAGGGTGAGGGGTATGAAACAGCAGCCGGGGAAGAGCCCTTCTTTAATGGGCACTGTTCACCCCCAGGCTGATGTGCTGACCTTCCTACCCAGCTGTGGATCTTCACTCCCGGTCTTTATAGACTTCCAGAACAACTCACTTTGCAAACCCCATTTGGAAATGATAAGATCAGGCTTAGGCACAGGGGATCAGAAATTTGGGTGTCTTTATCTTCCTGCCCCAGGCCCCCTCTTTCCCTCATCAGAGACCATCTAACTCAGTATTCTCAACCAATTTTAACCCAGACCTTATCTTGGCTAGTAACAATTTTCATATCACAGAGCATCCTCCCCCACATGTCCCTAGGGCTGTTCCCGCTAAAGGTTGACAGAGCTGCACTAATCACATTAAGTGTTCATGGTTAATGTTCTCATGTGTCAGCCATCCAGAACATTTTGATTTTTAGCTGGGGGAAAAGCTTAATCCAAAAAGCAAACCACTGATGGAGAGCATTCATGATTCAATGTAGAGCCGAGATGGAGATGTTCAAGATGTGTGGATCTGCGGGTAAAGGTTTTTTGAAGCAATTCTGTGAGGCCCTGAAATAGTCTCACCTGGGAAAGAGTCTTTTGCACTAACTCTAGTCCTAGGTACAAATGGTGAAATATTCATCTAGCTCCCTACACCCACTTCCCCTGAATTCTCTTTCCTCAGCACACAGAACCTTCCATGCATGAACATGATTTATTCCTGTGGAAGAAACAAAGCTGGCCTTATCTTCTGCATGGCTAACTATTGCTCATCTTTTAACACCCAGTTCAAATGCAACTCCTCTCAGCTCCTTCTCTCCCTCTGCTTCACTTGCCTTTAGCAGAATGAACCTTTCTCTCATTCTAACTGCTCAACATAGCAGTTGGTATACTCTTATCCCCTGGAAGTGGTGCCCAGACTTGGAGACATTTCTAGGAAGTATACCACGTGGGGGCACTCTCTTAAAGACTCATATGCAGCAAGTCTGGGATGATGTTCTACTACAAGAGTATCTGTTAAAAAGTTTTTTGGGTAATGTTTTGATGTTGGCGGAGTAGTTTGGGAATCATCTATCCTGCTTATCTCATCCAACCTCCCACTGTAATGGCCCATGTGAAGCTGAAAGGCAGAATCGGTTATAAGCAAAGATTTGAAGCCAGGCCATCTGGGTTCAAATCCCGGCTCTAGCACTTACTAGCTATGTGACCCTGGGAGAGTTACACAACCTCTTTGTGTCTGTTTCCTCAATGATAACATGGAAATATCAGTACTTAATGCATACTTGTGAGGATTTTAAAAATTATTATAAACCAGGCTCCTAATTGATGGACCAGCAATACTCACCATGGCCAACAGCTGTCATGATCTTTGTCATCTACACCATCTTTGTCATCAGATGCCCAGCCCTATCTCGGTGACCACTGCGTTTGTAGAATACGTAAACCAGTGTTTTGCAGGTAACTGACAGTAAAAGTGGCAAGGAGGGAAAGTGACATTCAGAAGAAAAATGCAGCATTAGTGGAAGGAAACTGGTGGGCTCAAAGGAAAGATCCTAAATTCAGGTGCCAGCTGGATCTCTACCAGAGCGAGGCTCACTGTACAGATGAGGAAAGTAATGCTCATGATTTGATGGTCTGTGAGCTGCCTTCAAACACTGAAGCTCCAGTCCATCAAGGACAGGATCCTCACAGGCTTGCTGCCTGGCACAGACCTGATAATCAATGGCTTTCTGAGAAGGAGCTGATCAATGCACTTCACAACGCTATCACTGAACACGTCTTTTGAAAATGCCCATGACAATCTATTATACAACCTCATTGAGAGAATAGATTGAATGTTTCCCTATTTCCTTACATAAAAACTGCCAACAAAGAATGGAAATACCACACAGGAACTCAATATGCAGAGTCCCAAATCAACTAATTCAGGGGAATTTTGCTGGATGCATAAAATTATTTCCCCTGGTGATGTGCTACCCATAATTCAGTGAAAGTGTAGGTTTGCATCCCGGTTAGGCCACATCCTGACTTTCGAGTATAACATCATACATCAAATGGAGAGCCAAAACTCCTTATCGGTGATGTTGTAAAGAGTGAATGTCGTATTGCAAATTAAGTTCTCAGCACACAGATGAGCACGCACGTACTTGGTACTTGAGAATTGTAGCATCAGACACTCAAACGTGTACAAAACGTCTAACAATAGCAGCTATTGATGCTGAGCTTACTGTGCCCCAGCTGCTCTGTGTGTAGGAAGGAATCTCATAACTTGATTAAGGAAGGAATGAAGAGCGTCCCCACCCAGAGGGGAGCCAAGGATCAGGAAGGTCGATGTGGCCAGAGCTGGAGAACTGGTGAAGGGCAGGAAAGGGCTGGTGCTCTGGATGGTCTGCCCATGGTACCCTAGGTCACAAGGCCTCCCTCTGGCTGCACACCAGATGGGCACTGCACTGTGTACCTGTGGTACCTGGAGGAGAGATTTCACCCCTGGTCCAGGGAACCTCCCACCACAATGGGGGTCTTGGAAGTAAAAACACAGCACCAAGTGGCAGCAAATGTAGCTGTAAAATGTGCCCTGGGTTCCAGTGGAGGGAGCCAAGGGCTGCAATAGCATGGAACATCTCCCTCGTCACAGCAAGTTCTCCTGGAGCGCACTCCAAGCATTAAGACTGGAGGAGCTGGGTGGCCTCACCACTGTGCACCTGATGGCTCTGGGGAGCTGCTGTTCTCAGCAGAAGGGCGACAGGGCCACATCCAGCCTTAGAGAAGTCATCCAGATTGCAGCTGGAGCCTGCAGTGTAAGGTAGGGAGAGGTTTAAGACTGTGAAAATCAGAAACAACCTGAAGAGATGGAGCATGGAACCTGTACAGACATGCACAGGAGCTGGAACCAGAGGGCCAACACTGTGTAAGCAAGGGAGGGAGAATCAGCAATTCCCAAGGGTCACGGGCAGGGAATACGCACAGTATACGCAGAGAGAAGATGGGGTATGAAACTGAGGAGGTGAGTAGAGAGGGGAAGGGGCTGGAGGGTTGGTTAGGGTCATTCCTGGCCCATCTGTCTTTGGCCCATGGCACATCTCGGTGGAAATGCCCACTAAGTAGCTGAAGGCAGGAACCTCAGCTGTGTCACCAAACTGCTACTGTTCTCAGTAACAGGTGAGCCATATCGTAGCTCACCCAGAGCAATAAATCCAAACACACCAAGCCCTGCACTGTGTAGGAAAAGACTTAGAAAACTGCGCAACAAATCCGCTCCTCAGAGGACTCCTAACTTCTGGGGGGTGGGGTGGGGGGTGGACAGGCAGTCTTCTCAGATGACAGCCACAATTAGGAAGACAAGAAACAGTCACCAACGGGCTGGGGGAGTGGAGACTCAGGCGAGGAAGAAGAGAATAATGAAAGTCTCCTGGAGAAGGTGCCTTTGGGCTCAATGACTGCAGGGAATGGGAAGATTATCACTGGCCCAGACTGATGGTGAGGAAAGGATCTATCTAATAGTGGACTGATTTTCCTAATGACATGTGAACTAGAAAACCACTGCTCGCCACTTTGTCTTCCCATTATTAAAGAAATCAACCAGACAACGCTTCCTAACATAACTAAGAGTCCATTACATAAACAGAAGTAGAGAAAGTGCTGGAAACTCCACTAGGGTAGTGGGAGAAGCCTGGTACTAGGGCAGCTTGGCTCTTCCAAAACCCTTTGTGAACCTCAGGTATTTCAAGCCAGGGCCAATTTCCATCATCTAGCTCAGGTAGAAACTTGGAACATATCTTGGAGAAATAGATTCCTCTATTGCACAGATTCTAGCTCTACTGCAACCGTTCTTGCTCTCCTCTGCCTCATTCTCCCTGGGCAGTGGACCAGCATCTTCAAATGCCTATGTGAGCTAATGCTCCAGCCCACCCTTGCCTTCTGCTAAACACTCCGCTGTGGCTTTGCCCACGAAAGAGCTCCAAATGCTTACCCTGGCCAGTGCCTGAAGGCAAGGTCATCAGACATTAGTGACTCTGGCTCAGGGAGGACTTGTCTATTTCTCCCGACAGCATCGGAAATGTCACCTATTTTGAATCCCTTCTTCTCCTCACACACTTCAGGTTCCACCTCAAAGAGCATAACTGATCATGTGCTCCTGGATACCTGTGGACTGGTGATGGGCTTCCAGTGCCAGGTGACATACTGCAGCACCACACACACGTATGTTTTATACTCACACACACATTTTACACCCAAATTCTACACTCACATCTGGGCTCACCAATATTCTACCCGTATGTCTTCACTGCCATTTAAACACCACTCACTGAAGAATGGCTTCTTCTCCCCAACCCAACTGGTCATTCTCTCTCCACGTGACCCCAAGAGTGCATACTCCAACTAACATATCTGGACACATGGATTATCCTGGTACCAAACACGCAGAGATGGATAGCAGAGGTCACAGCTTAGGCAAGATCCTTGTTCTTCTTCAGAGATGGTCATGGTTTTACATCTCATGCATCTCATGATCCTGCCATACAGGTCTTCTTGAACCCACTAAGCTCTTGCTCACTCCTAGGTCTTTGCTCTTACTGCTCCTCTTCCCCAGCATGCTTCCCTCTCTGTGCCAGGTTAACTCCCAATACACCTTCAGAACCCCACTGAGGAAGACATTTCTCTCAGGAAGGCTTCAGTGTAAGCTTGTGTGAGGCATAGCCTTTGTGACCACAGAGCACCCTGGGCACTCTCTCTCCTTGCCATGCTACTGATTGCTTCATTTCAGAGCTGCCACTCTGGCTACCACAGCAGCATCTGGAGAACACAGAAGTCTGGAGCCTTGAAGACAAGTAACAAGTTGGCCAATGGCAGCTATACAGGAGGCCAGAGTTGTTAGACTGTCATGAATGGAGTCTTCTGATTTGGATACCCAGCCACAGAGAAGGGGCACGTAGAGGACAGAATTGTAGACAGAATGCAAGAACTTCAAGAGTTACATGAGAAGGAAGCAGAGCAAGAAAGACTAGAGAGGGAGTTCTGGGAGGGAGGAATGGAATGGGGACACTTTTATGGACAGCTTCCCACATAAAAGGTCCTTCACGACATAGTATTTAAATCTTCAAATAGCTTTGAGAAGTAAAAATTGTCATTGCCTTTTAGCACCTATGTTCAGCAATGTTGCCAGATCTAGGGGTGGTACAAATGCATTGAATTCATAGTGCCATTGCCCAAGTTAAACATTCTGAACTCTTAATAGAAGGTTTGTAACTTTTCTCCAGAAGGTCAGGTAGATTCTCCCAAGTCTCACAGCTGGGAAGTACCAGGACACCTGTACTTCAAGGACTCCACGTTGATACCTGTCACCCATGCCGCAGATGCCTTAACAAACCCCCTGACTGTGGTTCCTGCTGGAGAAGTATGAAGGACTTTCACCCACAAGGACCCCTAGTGTACACTTGGGACGCACAGCTCACTGACACGGACTCCCTGCTAATTAAGTGTTTCCTCCTGAGCAGAGATCAGTGGCCCTTACTGTTTCATGCGTCCGTCAGTATCAGCCTGGCACTTTATGAAACACTGAGGCCATTCTGGAACAGGTGAAGCTGAGACTCTGAGGCTTGGGCCCAGATAAAGGCATTTTAAATGTTCCATATAAGTTTAAGGTGCAAGCATGTGGTCAGACTCACTACAACCAATCTAACACCTTCACTGAGTAATTACATTAGAATTTCAACTCTCTCCAGTGCACGCCAGAAACAGCCCCAATTCTCAAGTCCAAGATTAACACCGAAGAGACAAACTCACACAAGCCAGTGCAAGGTGTCTAGCTCTCCACCTCTCGGACACCATCGATCAATGTGAGGTGCTCATATTTATTTCTCACTGCTCTGCAGATAAGGATTATAGGGATATAAAAGGAGAGTGCACTGTAAAACATTATTTATTAGTAGGCCAATGGGTTTTCATGAGAATCTGGTTTTACACTTTCCATTTGCCACTGAAACGATGGAATGCTACATGGCTAATAATAAGGCACAGGCCTTGATTAAATACCCAATCCATAATTCAATAAAGAGCTTGTGCTGACATAATCAGCAAAGGACTTATGAATACCCAAATAAGCTAAAACCTAAAATGGATGAATCAGCACTCACCCCACAGAGGCTTATTATTTGTAAAGTGTGTAGAACATTTTTCTTCCAGTACCCAGTTTTACAGATTTTATAATTAGCAAAGTTGCATCCATACAGCAGGATACACTGTATTCCACATGAAGCCATGTCAGGTTATTAGAATGCTTGCTGGAAAATTACCTGTTCTGTTCCAATTACTTAAAGAATAATATATGTTCTCTAATAAACAACACATTGTCAATTAGGGTGGTAATGAAAATTCCTAGATCAGCTCAAGGTTGATTGATTTCCATTTTGGACTCAAATGCCAAATTTTGATGGCTACTGTTCCACCAAAAAGGTGCGATTTGAAAGATCCCAGGATGGAAGCTTTCCGCTTTTTAGAACAGCATCAAAAGATCACATTGCACATAATAGTTTAGAGCATGTACATACTTTAAATGAGGGACCCACCTCTGTGATTCCCCAGACTGACTTTATTTTTTATACTCTAAATCTTGAAATGAAGATTGTGTTTGTCTTTTTTCCTTTGATCACTAGAAAGCTCAAAAACAAATACATAGTCCAAGCCAACAAACAAAACAAACAAACCAGAATCTTGCAAGATATTATCTATCATCAATTTCCTTGTTTCTGTCTGCATTATCTAACTGTATTCCTTACAATGTGACCATCCCTAGAAATCTCTTACATCCTCTTTGCAACAAGGCAGAGTGTAAAAAAACAGTGTCTTACTAGAAAGCATCATACTCCACACAGCAATTTACATGATTTTAGAAACAGTACATAGGTGAAATCTAGAATAAAATACTTCAAAAATGAACTGAAAGAGCATTAAAAGTTGAGTCGGGAAGCCATCAGGGGACCAAGACTTATACCCCTCTCCAGCCGCTGCCTGGAAATCTAAACCCTGGTACTGGTCAAGTTTGTAAAACCCAACATTATGTAATGAATGTCACATACAGCTGCAACTGTTGCCAATGAACTTTCTTTTTTGTTTATTTATTTATTTTGGTACCAGGGATCAAACTTGGGTCCTTGTGCTTGCACAGCAGGCGGAGAAACCACTGAGCTTAATCCCTGGCCTTTTTTTTTTTTTTTGCCAATGAACTTTCTTACCTGGAGACAGTCCCAGTAATTACGTGCAGCTTAGTGATGTACAAGCTAGTATGAAGAATAACTTCTATGCACCAGGCATCTTCCTTTTTGTGTAAGTTGTATTTCCTGTCTTCTATTTCTCCTTCCCCTTAAAAGCCCATACAATCTGAACTTCTTGAGAGCATTCACTCAGAGCTTTCTGAGTCAGTGTTTCCCAAATTGCATTTCCCAGGATCCTAAATAAAATTCTTTTGCCCTCAGTGGGTTGTTCCCCTGTCCTCTGAGATCTCTAAGAGAAGACTTTGCAATGAGATGGTACTTACATATATGTTCTTCTCCCCAGCTGTGAGCTAAGGTCCAAAAGAGAGGTTAGGAAGTCTGCCTGGCAATTTACTATAAGGGGAGGGGAGCAGTTAGAACACTGCTTTCTTTTCAAGTTATTTTGAGGCCTAGTCAGAAGTTCCAAATGACTCTGCTGATCCTGGCTGATCTGTCTGCACTGATTGGATTACAGAAAGAGAGGAGAGAGACACAGACAGACAGACAGAAAGAAAGACAGAAGGACAGACAGGCATTTTGCAAAAAGAGAGAAGTCCTCTCTGGTGCAGGTGAGCGCTGTTTGTGCCAAAGCCTCTTTGAGGGCTGCCCTAACTGTCTCTCACTGATAATCCATCTCACAATTGGGGATGTTCCTCATGAGCCAACATGCTAGATAGTGTCTAGATATGTATGATCCGCAAGAGAAGGCAGTACACATTTTTTAAATGGGGCTGTGGAGGAAAAATCTATCCTGTGAAAACAACGCAAAGGAGTAAGTCAGACTGGAATTTGGTTCACAGCTAATGGAAGAGCGCTTCATAGGGACCCAAAGAAAAGGCACTGAGAGCTGTCACAGGAATATCCTCACACCTCACTCACCTGGGATGTGTGTGTGTGTGTGTGTGTGTGTTCAGAAATACTGTCAAAGATTTAATGTTTTCCTACCACATATACACTGCTTCTTCTTAAAACTTTCTCGAACTGAGATTTTCTTCCATTTTGTTTCTCTAAAAAGCCAAAACCTGCTCCACTAACCAGTGATTTTAGACAGAGACCCCGGGCACAGCCCCAGCCCTTACTATTTGCTGCAGCCACCACATTAACTCACTACCAGTGCTTCAGTAATAATAATTACAGCTAACATTTGTTGAGGCTTTCTTCCTCAGCACCACGGGCACTTTGTTAAAATAGATCACCTTAAATTTTTTCTCACTTAATCTTCATCATAATGCCATAGAGATGGCTATTTATTTTCAGTTTAGAAATGGAGTCTTGAACAAGTTAAGTAATTTGCCCAGGGTTTCACAGCTCAGAGGAGGGGTGAGGATGGGGAACAGAAATTAGAGCCCAAGCTCTCTGGACTCCACTTAACTGGCCCATTCCACTGGCTTCATCAACAGCCACGCTATTTCTTGCCTCCACGATCAGAGCAATCTTAACATCAGTCCTCTTCCCTCCCCTCCTACTTCCTGCTATCTGCTTTTCACGCATAGAACCTGGAGGCTCATTTCCCAGGAGCCTCATCCTCCCAGGGGTTCCGTTGTGAGACATAACAGTTGACATTTGGAAAATCACAAATACAGTCTTTTATCGACACTCATCAGACGAAAAACAAGGACATGGCTACTTTTCAATCAAAGCTGCTGAAACCCTAGTCTCAGAGATCCCTTTCCCCCCAGGGAATATAGCAACCTAGTTATCTCTCAAATTATTCTGACCTTCCAAGGCCAAGTCCTGTTAGCTCTTCCTAATCCAAAAATAATTAGTGGATAACAGACCCCAGCTTGTTGAGACAGAGAGTTATTGGTAGGGAATTTCTGGGCTGGAGCAAATGGTTTTGCAGGAATCACTAACTCTAATAGATTGTCCTAGGTTCTGGCCACCTGCTTCCGGGGCCCCCTGTCATCTCTGACAGCAAAAGGGCAGGCAGGTCAGGATGTTGATCCTGGAGATACAATGTTGCCACCACACTGTCACAGACAGGGAGAAATTAGGCCCACGTCCCAGCCATCTGGAGAGGAGACTGAATGGATAGTCAGAGGCACTCCAAGGAAGCAAACAGGAACACAGGTTACAAAGACAGGAAGGCGTGTCCCAAACTGGCTGGCTCTGAGAAGTGTTTCAACATTTGTTAGCGAAGATCTGGAATGGTAAAGAATAAACAAGGCAGAATGATTATTGGGGCCTGTCACAGTGCAAGGGCTTCTGCAGGAGACTAGAAATGTATGGCAGGGGAAGCGGACATATCCAAAGTGGGTATTTCAGGCAGGGCAAAGAGCTTGAGGCATAGTGTTCCAGTCCATGCCGGTCCCCGTTCATACCTGGGAATGGAAGCTGATGCCTCCAAGGGAGGTCACTTTAGAGCAGTGGCTCTCAAACTTGAGCGTGCATGAGAATCACTAGAGCACTAGTTGAGGTGCAGAAGGTGGGACTCCAACCCAGAGGTGCTGCCTAAACTGGGGCCCTCAGACTTAGCGCTCCTCACCAGTTTCCAGGTAAGGCTGTTCTGCTATTCCAGGGAGGATACTTTAAGAACCAGCAATAGAGGAAGGAGAATTCAGAAGAAATGCTAGAAGAAAAGAGGCCACTGTCAGCGGTAACCAATACACGTACAGCACTCACCACTCCATAAGGATGGTTTCATTCATGCCTCTTAATGAACATTAAAGCAGGTTTTCCACACCTCCCTGTGTAAGTGGGACACTTAGGTCCAGAGAGGTCACGTGGCCTGGTTAAGATCACATAGCTAATAAGGGGCAGAGCCAGGGTCAGAATCCAAGCTTTCAAGGCCTTAAAATTACCCCAGTCATTCTCAAGACAAGCTCCAGCCTATCCAGGTGAATTTCAGAAAGACCTGGTGACTCCTGAATCTACTATTTACAGTAAAATGTCTATTCAACCTTTTCCCCAGTAACAACGCAGCCAACTTCTACACATCTTTATTGCCCAAATCCAGTATATTTAAAATGAAGTGCAAAGAGCAATGTAGAATCCTGTCTCAGAGACCATCTCATAGGGAGGGTGGAGGAGCAAGAAAACAGCAGTTCACAGCTGGCCTCTGTAGGGGTCTGGGGTGTGATACAATGCTGACTGAGGACTCCAGGGCCTTGACTGTCTAACGGCCTGATGGGGGGACACTTCAGATCTACAAGTCACTTTTGGACAAAGGACTTATCTGAAGAGGAGACTTCAGGTCCAGAGAAACTACTTCTTTGCCAAAGGGCTCTGGACAAGTTTCTTAACTTATCTGAAGTTTAGTCTCCTTTCCTGAAAGGCTGAACTATGCGTGTCAGCTCTGCTACTTCACAGGACACACAAGAGTTCCCAGAGAAATAATGCAACTATGTACAGGCTTGCTGGGTCCTTTGCTGCCATAACAGGGAAAAGTATGACCAGTCACAGGAGATGCTAAGCACGGAATAATGGGCGAGGAACTTGAAAGCGAGTGTCCTTCATTTACAACCCTCTCTACTGTGTGGATTTTACCCAAAGCCCAGCTTCTTTCTCTGAGATACAGAGATGCCCACACGAGAGCCTCGGAGTGTAGTGCAATCAATCTTCTTGCACTTGAGACACTTTGAAAAGTTACAGGTTTGTAGTGAACGTTTTAATGGGTTTAAAGACTCAAAATAGGGAGCCAGGAATTTAGCTCAGTGGCACCACGCCTGCCCTGCAATCACAAGGTCCTGAATTCGATTCCCGGTACCAAAAAAAAAAAAAGACTCAAAATAAAACAAACCAGCAATCACGCCCAAATACTACTCTATAGGGTCTCACTGGTTAACAGCCAAACACTGCTACTATAGGACCTCACTGTCTATCAGCCCTCCCTTAACACTGTCTCATGTCTTGAGCAAGCTCATCCATGGATACTCCCAAGTCAAAGCTCCAAGACCCATGTCTTCCTCCTCCAGTGATGCCTTCATCTTTTCTCCTTGGCTCACAGTAACTTAGACAATCTTCCATCCATTGTTCAATGGGATCCAAAGCTCTGTGCCACACACAGGTCATCACAGTGGTGCGCTGGGTGGAAAATTCATCTTCCGTCTTGATCAAAATGCTGGAGCAAACTGTTAAAAAGTTGACAGCACACTCAGCCTCTGGTGCAGAATGGGGAGAAAGAAAGTCTGGTCCTCATTGGGCAATGACTTCTGAGTTCCAGTTTCCTAATCTGTAATATGGGGATAAAAATGGGAATCCTATGACCTCCCAGGGCTGCTGTGAGACTCAATGGACAGGAGGGATGTGAAAGTGAACAGAGAATCATACTGTAATAATGCAGTGTAGCAAGAGCTAAAACCACCAGGTTAACAACTGCTCTTTGTAACAGAAAGACTGCAAAGCACAGTGGTTATGGGTGTGGGGCCAAACTACGGCACTGGAACTATGTAAGTGGTTTGAAATCCCAGATCTTCTGCTTACCTCCTTGATGTGTGCCTTTGGGTAAGTGACTTAAGCTCTCAGTTCCTTAGGTTACTCATCCAGGAAAGAGAGTTAAATGAATTAAAAGGGGGAGCACTCAGAATTATGTCTGGAACTCAGAATGGGCTCTATGAGGCCGACTGCTGCTATCATGACTATGACCACGAGCATGACCATGGGCATGAGCATGACCATGACCCCATTGTTATGATCATGAGTATGATCGTGACCATTAGCATGAGCATAACCCTCTCACAACATGAGGCTCAGTGTGACTTTCTGCCCCTTTCCCCATTCTCACCTGTCCTAGTACAAGAGCATCTGCTGATACTCACACAGGGTGTCTCCTTAGCCCGGAAGGGGACCTTTTCTGCCTCTGTCCAGTACACACGCACAGGATCCACAGTAGGCTAACAATGATAAAGAGCACTGGCATTCCTGGAGCACTCAAGGCTGACCACTTAACTGCACGCTCTTGTTGAATGTATATCTCTTCGGAGTGTGTAGAAGTGTACTACCACGTTCCCTTTTTGTACAATAAAGAGATCATGGTATAAAGCAGTGGAGTAACTTGTGCAAAGTGTCACTGCTGGAAGTGCTACAGCCGGGGCTTGAGCCCCGTTCCCTTTTCATTCACTACCAGGAAGGTGGGAAGCACACAAGCTTGAAGTTGGATGGGGCTGTGCTCCAGAATCCCCCACTTGCATAACTTTAGGCCACCCCTTTGCTTGGCCGTGAGGTGACAATGAAGAAGGGTGCTGCTGCGAGGGTTTAGAGAGACACAAGCATGGAATCCCTGCAGGTAGCACACAGCTCAGCAGCTGGAGGCTGTTACTAGAAATGATTCCAGTACACAGCTTTGGGAGTGGGCAGCGGGGCTTCAAATTTTCCTTAAAAAGACAGTCATACCAAGTCCAATAAGCCAACTCTAATAGTACATGGGGTACGCACTCCTAGATAGAAAACTCTGAAAAGTGAAAAGACATAGCAGTAAGAGAGAGGAGAGCAACTGAGAGGGTGGAGGAGGGGAGGGGAGAGGAGGAAGGGTCACTAAGGGGGGCTGTGGGGGAGCAGTGAGCTTGCCTGTGGGTGGTGGATGCTTTGGTTATGCTAACGGCTTCCTAGCTGTACACAGCCCTCAGGCTGTACCAAGACTGTGTCCTTTAAAAATGTCCAATTTATTTTATAGAAATTGCACATCTATCTATCCATCTATCTATTTTTGGAGCGCTAGGAATCAATCCTAGGATCTCACACGTGCTAGGCACGTACTTCTACCACTGAATTACATTTCTGGCTCATAAAACTGTTTCATTTTAATTTTCATTAGTCCATGTTTGCAGTACACAAAGATTGCCTTCCCCACGGGGTGTTACTACATATACACAATACTCTTAGTTCTTTTTACTTCCTCTTCCTTCTCCTCCTTCCCTTCCTCCCCCCTCTCTGTCCCCTTTCCTTTGGCAAAAATTCTATTTCCCTGTTTCCTGATATCTTTCATTTTGCTCTTTAAATTATTTACACTTTGGGTTTCTCATATAAAAGAAACCATGTGATATTTAAGCTTGTGTGTCTGATTTATTTCACTTAGCATTATGGTCTGAAGATGTATCCATTTTCATACAAACAACTGAAATTTATCTTTCTTTGCTCCATTGTGTATAAATACCACGTTTTCTGCATCTATTCATCATTGATGGGCACATAGGTGGCTGCAGACAGCTGTTTGTAAAATAGCAGGTCAAGCACATGAATGTGTGCTCTTCACTGACAGAGGAGCTGGCTTCACTCTTACTAGCTCAGCACAGCCATCCTCGGCCTCCTCACCATGGTACAGTTCCTGGAGCTGGAGATGAGGGTGCGAGCTCATTTCTCAGCTAATCTCTCTTTTGTTTCCTAGTTCACTAGGTAGCAGGAAAAGATAACCAGGCCGAGACACAGAGGAGAAGCAAACAGGTGTTTGGCAATCTGAGGAGTTGAAAAAACTTACTGGATCATTTGATGAAGCACAATGAGGAAAAGCTTTTGTTAATGAAAGAGCTTTCATAATTCTCCATGTTAGCCCTCAATATAGTCTAGACAATTTTGTTAATTGAGGCAATTTTCATCACTTGAGTCATGGCCACCTTTCAATGGGGTCAACCAAGCTAATAGATAATGAAGACTCTAACATAATACAATTACCAGACAAATGCAATTGTTCAGATAAACCAGAAATTGAAAATATTTCTGGCTCATAAGCACCTTATATTAAGAGTAGAATCAATGATGTCTGATACGGCTCTTTTTGGTGGGCAATTCACAAACTTAACTTTTATGTACAGTAGTCTGAAAATTCACTTTTACTTGGTGTTTGAAAACAAAAGGCAACCATCTTACTAATAATGGAAGATAACATTTATTCCAGATTTACCATACACCAGGTACTTCCTGAGTACTTCATGGGTACTGGTCTGTTTGATCTACCCAACAACCCTACTAGGTGGATTGCCATCAGTTTTCTCATTTCAGACAGAAGGATGTGGAGGCACAATAACTCTACCGGAAGTACATGGCAAGAAGTAGCATTTGACCTCGTAACAATAACAGCTCAAATGTTTTGGCACCTGCTATGTGCTAGAACTTTGCCAAGCACTTCCTATAATTTCCTTTTTAAACTGGTGCTAACCATACAAATTAGGTATAATTTTCTTCACCTTACAGGCGGGACAATTGAAGCTCTAAAATATTAAGTAGTTTGCCCCCAGTCTCTCAGTTAATTAGTAGAGTCAGATTCTAGCACTAGATTCATCTAATTTCAAATCCAAGGACGACTGGAAGCACTGGTGTTTTTACGAGCCCCTGAATACTTTCTTCTCCTCAGCCAAGGCTGATGGTTTCCATGACTCATATGTGAGAGGCAGCCACACAAAGGCTGAAGAGAACAAACCATTTGTTTAATTTCACTTGTATGTTTTAGAGCCGGTTATTTTTAAAATGCAGAGAATGTAATCTTACTCATAGGAAATGCTTTAGAAAGCAATAAAGTAGATTAAATTAAAGTATGGGTTGATGGTGATAATTTAGCAAACTGCAGTGGTGTTAGTAAAAATGAAATAGAAGATCTCTTTGCATATTATCTCCCTAAAGAGTATCGCCTAAGAAACACTCTTTGCGCATAAAATAATGAGAATATACGCATACAATAAACATAAACTACAATAAATGAAAATTTGCTTCTTCCATAAATTCTGTCTGCCGAATCTACACCAATAAGGTAGAAGGGCATTAAAACACGAGCTGGAAGAAATGAGAAGGGGTGTAAGCCACTTCTAGCAGGGCTGGGTTTGGGAACAAAATCAACTCATTAACAGAGGCCTTCTTCACTTGCCTGTGTTCCTCCCGGTACCTTCAGGAAAGATCGAGGGCTGTGGAAAGGAAGGCACCAAGCTGCCTCCAAGGAGCTCACAGTCTGGCGCCAAGACACGCACGCGTGAGAGCAGGAGTCTTCAACAGGATGCGATGAGGCCCCTCAAAACCTTCTCACCTGCAAAACTTTGAACAAAAGCTAGACTCCTGCACAGGGTCCACCCCAGCTCTGTGTCGGTCTGGTGACTTGTATCCCTGTCTACCTCAAGTACACCAAACTCCTTCTTTCCCCTCAACTTTATGCTTCAGCTAGCCAGAAGGCCACCTCCACCCATATCCTGGCTCATAATCCACCCCTCCCCACATTCCTGCTTTTCCTTTGAGAATGAAGGAAGGATTCCAGAGGCAGCAGCACGGAGGCTGGAACCCAAGGAGGGATGAGGTTTCTCAAAGGAAAGAAAGAGAAAAGGCAAGGCAGGAACAGGATGCAGTGACTGTCCTAACATATCAGGGCATATTAGGGGAAGAGAGGGAAGCGCAGCAGGCTGGTGTGTTGGCCTGAGGGTTGAGATGAGAGCGGAAGCAAGGGCCCAGGTGTTGTGGATCTGCAGGTCACAGTCAGCAGCCTGCACTGGGCCGCTGTGTGTTCTGTGGGAAACTCCAGGCTGCTGGTCTTGACAATGTGTACTTTTTAAATACAGTCTCTGACCATTATGCAGAAGAGAGACTGGAGTTTTCCAGAAGAGGAAAGAGGTCAGAGAGGGAAATACTTGCCCTGGTGGTAACTAGTGAGGACCTAAGTCCACCGCAGGGCAGGGTGGGACTCCACGTGCACATGTTGAAACATCTGGCTAGTGTTTGTCACCCTGTAGTGAGGTCTGCTCCAATGGAATTAGGAGAACAGGATCCCTGTCCATTTTAGTAACTTCTCTCATGAAAGCAAAAATTCTAATTACTAACATTGATCTTTTCATCTGAAGTCACCTGGTTGCATTAATCAGTGTGCTTAAGCTGCCAGAGAACATTCCTTAGTCAGCTGTGTGGTGAGCACAAACACGCCAGGCACTGTGGTGGGCACAGTGGGTAAAAGTCAACAAGTCCCAGCCCTCGTGGAAGTTGCACTGTTTCTAGGCTGTGGAAGGAAGGAGGGGCAGTGCACGAGAATTAAGCTTATGAAGCAGTAAGAATGCAGCTTTGCAGCTCTGTATCACACAGCGTACAGGTCATGAGCACAGGATCTGGAGGCAGAGGGCCCTGCTCACACTGAGCCTGCTGCTTCCCCCTGCATGATTTGGGGCAAAGGCTATCATCTTTTTGGGCCTCAGTGAGGACTAAGGGAGTTAGGACACAGAAAACCCTTAGGGCGATGCCTGGAATTTGATAAGAACTGAAGCAAATGATAGTTAAAATTTTGTTAGTTGTATTTGACCGGTCCCACAAGTGATTCACAAACACTGTACAAGCGAATGTTTGAAGGTGATCAATACATTGGCAAGATTATAGACTAAAAGTAATTCATGTTTCTACATTACCTTCCAATTGACAACATATTTTCATACGTATTGTCACTTGATAAAACAAGTTGCTTGAAGCAAGCACTGTTTCTTAGTGTCTCCATCCATTACAGTCTTTATTACTTAGCCCGCATCTGGTGGGTGTGCACTCAGTGCTTGTGGAATGAATAAATGCAGATGGAAGAGGTAGAGAGCATTTACCATGAAGTGGCCACTGTGCCCGATGTCTTTTCATTCAGAGAGCTCAGGTGAGTCTCTCAGTGGCAGGGGCTGCGTCTTTAACTAAAAGCCAGGCTGCATCTGCAAAATTACTGAAGAAAACTTGAAATCGGACAAGAAACTTCATGGGACAGGAGACATGGATTCTCAGGTCTTGATCCTTGACCTGTTACCCCACTAAAGGTGGAGCATCTCTTTCCCCATCTTCCCTTGCTAACAACAGAAAACATGCCCATTCTTTGCCCTCACTCTTTTTTTTTTTCTTTTGGTACCCGGGATCGAACTCCGGTCCTTGTGCTTGCAGGTCAGGTGGTGGAACCACTGAGCTAAATCCCAGGGCCCCTGCCCTCACTCTTATTGCAAGGACCAAGTACACCATACCAGCAGAGGGCACCAGAAGGTCTCCAAGGGTAACAGTGGCCACGGATCTATGTCTTACACTAGGAGGAAAGCCACTAAAACATGAGGGTGTCCTCAGGACCCTGTGGAAAGGTACCAGCCCCTACGTCACCCCAGGGCAGCCATGTAAGCCAGAGCTGCTCTTTTGTTAATGAGTCAATGTGATCGTGAAAGCTGTACACCACTTGTAGCTCCTCATGCTAGACCCCTTCCCTAAATTGTGGTTGTTTTTTAACTCTGCCTAAGCCTCTCCCTGATTCGTCCTGAAATTCTTTTTCCACGAACCGATTCCATGGGGCCTGGGGACAATTTAGGCTCCTTATCTCCTCTTTTCGGACCCTCTCAGAACCTATCTAGTGAATTTCTTGACTTCATCTGAACTGAAAACAAAAACAAAAACAAAAAACAAAAAACAAAAACCCAAACAACAAAACCTTGGCTCACTGGTAATAAAAGTAGAATGAGATTCCTTTCCTGTAGGTTTTCTGGACCTCTGTTAATGACCCCTCTTTCTGGCTGGCATAGATAAGCATTTATTCATTCATTGGTAACAAAAAATATTATTCACTATGTGCCTGGCATGCTCTCTGGGAATGTGTGTCTACAGCCTTTGTGAACAGCAGTATCCATCAGGGTCCAAATCCTTTCTAGGAACCAGTCCTTTTCTACCCAGTGCAGGAGATGCCACCACACAGCAGGCCTATCCTAGATCAGAACCCCGTTAGGCACGGTAGTTGTGACCGTCAAAGTCCCACCTGATCTGATCCCTGACTCCACCGTTCTCTCTCCCTCTCCTGGGAGGGAGGGGCAGTCTTCTGCAAGGTCTTCTCAGAGCTCTTCCTTCTCTCAAGACCTGTGCTCTCCTCTTCCTCCCCTCTTGCAGGTCTTACTGCCTGGGGAAGACGACGCTCCTGGACTTTGCCCACTATATTAGGGTCCTGGCAGGAATCTATTAAGTCCTCACTATGTTTCAAAATTCTGCCAGGACTTTCTATCAATTGCAGATTCACTGTAGACAAAAGAGACAAAACTCTCTGCCCTCAGGAATTTCCCTTCCTGTGGAATATTGTATTTTTTTCACAGAGCTCTTGTAATTGTGATTACTTGAATGATCCCTGCTTGGCTGTCTTTTGTATGCAACTGGAAAATCTAGGAGAATAGAGAAGTGTCCAAATGTCATCATTAAATCCTCAGAGCCTAGCACGAGGCTTGAAATCTAGCAGGCGCTATGTAAGGTAAGTTAATTCTATAAAAGTTCACATGAACAACGCATAAGTGAATGTATGCATAATTTTAAATTTCCATAGCATCTTACAGAGATTACTTTTCAAAATGAGTGATTGAAAAGAAAGGTATTCAAGATCCCGTTGTCAGAAATTCAGGTAATCTACTATCTTTAAGGATTCCCTTCTAGCTCCAAAGTGCAGCACCCACCCTTCTGCAAGGCAAAGGTATTTCAGAACAAGTCACAAGATAGCAATTATCTTCCCCAATATTCCTATAAATAGTTTCAGGCAGCCCTCCACTCCAGCCTTGTTTCATTACTCGGTTTCTGGGATGAGTTTGAAAGGCAGATATTTTTTTTAAGCTTTGGCAATTTGGAGGCTATAGCTGGCTTATAGAGACTGTGCTTGCAGGTGCAAAAAAAATACATTTTGCATACATAAAAAATGCAAGGGGGTCAGGCTGAATTCCTTTGAAAATGTGGCCTTACATCTTTTTATTTTATTTTCCTGAATTTTTGATGAGGACAGATTTTGTTGGTCTGCTGCCCATTTTAATAGCACACTGGAATTTGGCAGTTCCACATGGGGATCCATTGAAATGCAAAGAGAGGCCAGGTCTGTAAAGAAGATCCCTTTACCTGCATTCATTTTGGAAGAAGAGAAAATGTAAAGTGGAATTAACCATTAGGTTACTGGTTGAATGAGGATTAGAAATTTGGAGTAGGGTGAAGGTGAACTAAAGTCTTAAAAAAAACAAGGTACAGTACTATACTTTCTATTTAGACAAGCACTTTACAGTTTAGGAAAGCATTTTTGCATCCATTCATTATTTTATTTCAGCAGTACTGAAACCCTGTGATTAAGTCATCACACTGGAATCAATTATCTTCTTTCTGTACACATCAGATCATGTAATTTCTCTACTTTGATAAGTTCAGAGAGGTCCCGTTCTTTTCAGGATTAAGCCCCACGTCAAGACTCAGCATATCTGAATTTAGCCCATCTTCTACCACCCTTCACACTCTGGTAATGAACACACCGGCTCAGGCCTTGCTGGCTTAGATTTCCCAGCACAACAAAGGAGGAAAGGCAGTCACTTAGGTGAATGTATGCTAGAAAGTCCTGCAACCCCAATCTTCATACTGGAGATCTGACTCGGGATTACAACTATGGAGGGACAGACTGAGGTGATGACACAGAAATGATTCAGGCAGATGAACAGTAGGTGCAAAGAAGCAGCCAAAAAGCACCATTCCCCCTAGCAGCAGCCACACTGGGAACCACCCTCTGATTCCTCCTATTTCCGTGTTTTAGACTAAGTCACAGGAAGAGCTCTTCATTCTTTCTCCACTGGATAAACTCATTCATCCCTCCAGCCCCTCATTTGCCATTTCCTTCTCTGCTCCTTCTGCTTTTCCACTAAGCTTTGGAGTCACCTCATCCTGCTAGGCTGTAAGCTCCCTGCAGGCAAGGACTCTGCACACAGTAAGTGAGCAGGGTGGGAAACGGCCACCCAAGACAGCCAGTAGGAGCCCTGGGTGAGATGCTTACAAGACTGACGGCCACCAGCAACCAGCTGGAAAACCAGAGACTGGCCTTGAGCAAACTGACCCATGGGGTCCTTCTACCATTCCCACCTGACAGCTGAGAATAACTTCACATATGTCTCCTCGGTGGCAGGGCTTACAGATTTGGTGACCTCTATGCACAACTGCATGTCTCCATGGTCACCCATGATGACACCTTTGTGTTTCTCAGCTTCTACATCTCAGCACCCATTCGCTTACAGGGCATCATGCAACCTGCTCTGGTTTTGGAGAGCTGACCAGGCAGGGGCTGTGCCTTTCTACCTGTAGCTTGACCTCTTCCTAGAGAAGTGAAAAAAGTCCTGCACAGTTTCTTAAAAATAAATAGTACCTGGATGCTGGTTTTGTTCTGTAACATAGAAAGCACAAAATCTAAACAAGATTAAATAGCACTTCTTTTGAAATGGGAGTGGGTGGAACAGGAACCATTTATTCAGTTTCCCCTGATCTCTCACTCCCAGGCAGATCCTAAGGTATTTTAGGATCACAAAATCAAACTACTGACTGGAAAACCTCTCAGTGTGGATATCAGTTGGCCTGATGGGTGGGTTCTCAGTTTGGATGTGAAACATCAAGAAGAAAGGCCCAAACTGGACACCATCTGAGCTTGACTCCTAACCTGGAAACTCAGATGGTAGAACACACTTAGGAGAAGTCCTCTCAGCTTCCCGAGCTTCACTTTCCTTGCATACATGGGAGGAAGCATAATAAAGGCTTTGTTGGAATTAACCTGAGGATTATATAAAATGTATGTGAAGATAAGCAATAAATGGAGGCTGGATTAGCAATTGTGATTAAGGCTGAAGTGCTATCTGTTATTGCCACAAAATGTAGTCATCCCTTGGTATTTACAATGAATTACTGCCTGTAACCCAAGGGTGCTCAAGTCTTTTATTGTGAAATAGTATATGTATGTAACCTACATACATCCTCCCCTAGACTAAATCATCCCTAGATTACTTATAATTCTTAACGCTATGTAAACACTATGCAAATAGTTGTTATACTGTGTTGTTTAGGGAATGATAACAAGAAAACAAAAACTCTGTACATGTTCAGTACAGATGCAAGTTTTTTCAAATATTTTTCATCCCCATTTGGTTGAACCCAGGCACATAGATCCCATGGACACAGAGGGTGGTCTGCAGTCTTTCTGTCACTGTGACCAGAGGTGTGTGCCTAGGAGGCTCCAAGAGACAATAATTCCCCATCTCCTCCTCCACTGAAATACAAATGGTGGCACTGACTTTAAAGAGCTTTTGAAAACTGAGGTAAATGGCAGAAACAATTTCTCTTAGGAGCCTCTCACCTTTAGAGTAGGGGGCTGTTTTGTGGAAAATGGGAGTATACCTTTCAATGCATTACTGTAGTTTCAGCAAAGGGGGTTCCTCTCAGGGACCAGTGGCCTTTGCGTGTTCTCTGAGTCAGTAGGCAGCGCTCCTCAGCACGTAAAAGGGGAGGGAAGTCCTGGGCACCAACCCAAGGGAGCATTCAGGAGACTCACCTAGTGAGAGGCGGGGACCCAGTGAGCCCTGGAA
This sequence comes from Heterocephalus glaber, assembly GCF_000247695.1. The sequence continues at coordinate 2,968,464 of NW_004624862.1, read as the reverse complement.
GCCAACACCTACTCCCCCAGGAGATGTGGTCCATGGCAGTCTTACCAGTTTCACCTGAAGCCTTTCATTCTTTCTCCCACACACCCTGCCCTCCTTCTAAGACTTAGTGGGCAGCTCCAATGTGTTAGGCAGTCTATGCGGGGAAGTAAGCATAACCAACATCGACTCTGCCCTCTTTGGGCTTAGCCATGGCGTGAGCAGAGGGTGGCTTCAGAAAGTTCTCCTTTCCAGAGTCCCAAAAGGTAGCCAGAAGATAGCAGAATGATGGTTACTAAGGAGGGAAGTGCATCTTTACTAAAATCTCCACTATGAGAGTAGCAGCTACACGCAGACAAAGCACTAAAAGTGGACTGATCAACTACTATGTGTCAGGGACTGCAGGATGCACCCATGTGTCACCTGACAGAACTGTCACAGCCACAAGCCAGGTGTTAGAGCTCTTATCCTACAGAGAAGACAACTGGGACTCACAGGCAGCAAAGCCCCTTGTCCAAGGTCACACAGGTAGTAAGTGGCAGACCTGAGACTGTCTCATCTCAAAGCCGAAACTCTTTCACTCCCACTTGCCTCTCTAGCATGCTGGCTTAACAATTCTAATTTCCTTAATATGTACAGTGCCTCCAAGTACATTCAAACAGTACAGACCAAATGACTGCCACAAAGAGGAATCAGCAATAGACACCGAGAAACCTCTTGCTTTTATTGGCTCTTCTCCTTCTCTTTTTAAATGCTCTCTCCAGTACCAATTTACTTTATTCTTTTCAATGAACATTTATCCAATTTAAAGTCAATGAAAAATAATGTACATTTTTCAACAAGTTTACATTAAGCACTGCAAAAGTGCTTATGTGCTCTTTAGTGCTGATGGCGTGGGAGCACAGAGCACATGTGAATGTCTGTAATTGAAGTCCAAAGGGGTTAGCAGGAAGCTGTCTTTGTTCTGTAATTTAGGTAACTAAGAGCTTGTTAGAAAGGCTTTGTGGGAGAAGAGGGGAGGCAGGGAGGAAAAGGGAGGGAGGCGGACAGAGAGAGGCTTAGAAAAAGGAACTAGAGATGTTCAATCCACAGGAAATCATCTTCCATCACCAACTCCCTACAGGCCTGGAGGAGAAACGGTATCTTCATCCACCAGATGCAACATACTTGGCAGCCAAAGGATTTAGACTGTTTCCAGCTCCATGAGTTCCTAGCCTACACTGCCTCCTTGGTAAACTCTGGCATGCTGATAGAGGGGTCCAAGAAAGAAGGCAGCAACATCAACATCAGCACACTTATCTTTACTTCTCCCTTATATTTAAGTCAAAATTTCAAGACCCACATGCTTCCTGCTCCACATGTCCATATCATTTGTTATTCTCTTTACTAAGCAAATTAGTGCCATTGTGTGCCAGGCTTTGGCTCATGGATCTTTGATTTCCTCAAGAAGAAAAAGAGTCTACACTTAGGTCTGACTGTCACATTGAATCTCTTGCTCTAAAACCACATTAAGGTCCGTAGTTCTTTTGGTTTGTCTGCTGGTCTGCTAGCCTGTGACTCTCGATCCTAAACTCATCCTTTGTAAGAGGCTTTATCAAGAAGCAAGGTGGAAAAAGTGTGCTGAAGTCAAGACTTGGGTCTATGCCCTCTTTTAGCCCCTCTGGAGTGTGATGTGTAAGACAAAGGTGCTTTACAAATATCACGCTCCATGTAAGACGTGTGGCACACCTGCCTGCTCACAGGATAAACACTCCTTTTTACCACTGACAAATCATATTTGCAAAGGATGTCGTGGAAATGTAGGTGACAACACTTTGAACTCTTCAGTTCACGAGTTTTCACCTAAGGAAGAGCAGAAAAAAAATTTATGTCCATTTGCAAAAGCAATGTAATGAATTAATTTATACACAATTCCTTTCCAAAAGAACTTATTATTTTCCCTGGCAAGGTACCAAGACCTGGGATGACCTATATATTTATATCATAAAGGGCTTGATTCTTAAAAGTTTAATGCAGTTCAAACAAACTGATGGCCGATTTGCCAGTTCACATGGAAAGTAATTATGAAGATCACAGGGCTTGAAATAGGCATGGAAAAGCTGGGAAAATACTTCCAGTCTTTGTTTGCATTGCCTTGAAACAGATCCTGAAGTAAGGGTTCCAGAACAAGTGCATGGGGGTGCAAGGAGCCCCATCCCAGGAGTAAGGGATGGAGAGAGGAAAAACGACTGAGAAAAGGTGGACCGTCAAGACAGATGCCAGGAAACAGCAAAGAACACACACTGAGGGATTACACCCAAAGGACGAGGGAGCCTGGGCACCTGTACACTAACTCCTAAGAGTTTTGTATCAAGGACTGCTTCCAGGAGTGAATTCAGGAAATCCTGAATTTCCAATGTATACGTTTATTACCAGAGTAGCTCCCTCCATTATAGAGGTCAACAGAGGAGTGCAGCTATGGGCAACAATTGCAGGGAAGTCATGGACCCAGGGGTGTGGTGGATCTCAGCTTCTGGTTCCATCCTAGGGAGGTTTCCTGTCTAGACACCGGGTTGATGCCCATAGTTCCCTTGGTGTCTGGCCTTCCCCGCCTTATCCTTCAGTGCCAGCTCCTTGGGCTTGTTTACACCACTCCACCAAGATTCTGCACTGCAGCAGGACTAGAGTCAAACACCTAGAAGGGTATCTGGCCTGAGGCTAACACCCAGCACATGTCTGGTAAAAGAACAAGCCCACTTCTACTCAAGTGGCTTTTCAGGACCTACTACTAAAGCTAGTGACTTGCACTGCCATTTTTTCTGCTTTTCATGGTATTTGTATTTAATTTCCATCCCCGTTTTGTAGCTGAGGAAACTGAGGCCTTGAGAAATTAATAACTAAGGACATGATAGGACTGAGATTCAAATCTGGGGTTGTATGACTCTAAGGTTGTTCTGACCTATGAAACACTAGCAAAATAGAAACCTTGAGGGTGATGATGGGTGTATTCAGCTCTGTCACCAGGAGTTCTGAGCCCACGGCAGGTTTCAGAGACAGAAGCGCAAGGTCACAGGTGTTGCTGGTTGCCCTGGAGAAGGTGAGCCCCACTTGGCCACGACCCTTCAGACTTACCTTTTGATGCCCAGCACTTGGCCCAGGACCCAGCACCCATGGCGCATCTGACAGAGACTCAGCAGAGCAAGCAGCTGAGTAAGTGACCAAGAAATAAAGGCAAGAAAGAACTTAGGGGATGTGTGCAGGGATCAGAGTGTTTTGCGGGAGGAAAGTGGGATTATTGTGCTCCGTGTCTCTGGCTTGGGTTTTTATTCATAATCTACCAGCATTTACTGAGCACTACTATGTTTACAGCCCAATGTGGCAAGCCTCAACCATATGCTTCAAACCCATTTCTTTTTCCCCTTAAAAACATGCTCTCCCTCTGCTGCAAAGACAGCTACATGAGCTGGGGGAAGTTTATACTTTGTGTTGCAAACTAGATATTTGCAGGAGTAAAAGCTTAAAGCTTTCCTCTGAAATCTGTCCCTCCACGGCAGCGAGTGCTTGTTGCTGTCAATAATGCCCTTTACCTAATCACAAGGCAAGATGGATGCCTGGTGTCAGGCTTCAATTCCACTCCACGCCTTTGCTTTCTGAGCTCAGAGGACCATCCTGCAATATAACTCCTATCTCCCATCACCACAGCGAGTAGATCTGACAGCTAACACTTTGCTGCTTTATTTGACCTTAATCTGCTCTTGAACTTTGTCTACTGTTACTGGATAAGCAGCAACTGCAAAGTGTGGAGAACTGAGATGCCCTTTTTCTGCTCTCTAACTCAGAGGATCACGACTGCCTCTCTCTTCTGGTCCCTGTACCTGCGTCTCCTGCTTCCATTCACACATCACAGTCATCTTCTCAACCGACCTGCTCCATTATAATATGAGCATGATAAAATTTACAGGAAAAGGCATTTATATGATTAGAAAAGAGCCGCACAGCTTGGACTAAAGAGGCCTAACTTGCAACCTCAGTTTAGCTTTTACATACTGTGTAACCTTAGCCAAATGACTTCACCTCCTTAAGCCTTGGCTTCCTCATTAATAAAATTGAGGCAATAAAGCTTAACTTCTAAGATTATTATGAAGACTAAGTGGAAAAGTAGGAGTACATCTGAAAAAGTGCTTGAAGACTTGACCTATGGAAGCTGCTCTCACTAGCACTGGTATTAACATTAATAAATATTGTGTTGCTAGCTAGCATCATCATTATTGGGCGATTCAAGGATATAAAATTTCCATTAATATTTTAGAGAATAATAGTGCTTTGGTTTTTTACAACATAACCAAAACTATACATGAAAAGACCATAAAATAGGACAGTCATTGAAAATTTTCCTGTCATAAAATTCTTGAAAGTAAACTGTCCTGCTGATTGACAATAAAACTCAAAGACAATAAATAAAACATTTCAGTCTGTGTTCTCACAGGTGAAGTCAGCAGGAGCTTACATGTTCCAGTTGTCAGGGGCATGCAGATTGCGGGATAGTGATTTCTTATTAAATGTTATAAATGTGATTTATGAGTAAATGCTATCAAAGCCCCGTGTTGCCTACACTGCTGAGTCTCATCAGTGGTTTACCAAAGGCCTCGGTGGTCAACTTGCTATCTCAGAAAAGAATCTACATTTCAAGGAACATTATAAGAAAATGTACTGAAAAACACAGTCATAACACAAGGAGAAGTCCTTCTCAAATAGGCCCATCAGTAAATTTGATGAAAAAAGCCACGAATATCCAATCAAGTTCATTTTGTTAATGGCAAAAGAGAGAGTGCGTATATTATAATGGGTACCCAGTCTAATTATCGAAAAAATCAAAACTAAAAAATGGGGCCAAATAAGATACTTTTCACTGTCTGTGCATGTTATGCATGTAGGTGAATACATGAATATACAAATGGGACATTTTACTGCCAGCCATTAAAGTTAAAACATCAATCTTCATCATATCAACTTCATAATATTAGACTCTGCCATTCTAATCTGGTATTGATAAGAACGAACAAGGCCTGGAATTTTACACCTGGGTGCATTTCGTTTTGTTTCTCTTTGGTGACAGAATTCAACATGACACAGCTCAGCGTGACAGCGCCAGCCTGGGCCTGTCACCTTAGGGGCTTATACATCTTTAAAATTCCCACAAAAGTGAAACTGACTGACAGCAAGGCAAAATGATGCTTTTAACTTGAGTTGGAAGATCAGGAAAGTCAATGAAAGCACTCAAGAGTTCGTTCAGGCTCTGCAATGTGGAGCTCCCAGAGGAAGTCGCTTGGGCTTCTCCAGTGCTAGGTGACTGTGATCTGCTGGACCCCTGGACCAAGCTGGGGGACCTCCACACAGGGGCCGTGGTGCTGAGTGGTGCCAGCTCCCTCGTCACTGCCCAGACAGGAAGTGTCTTCTCTTTTCCAGATACCACGGGTGCAGGGAGAGGATGGAGCTGGGAGAGACAGGCACCGTGTTCAAGGCCCTGCTCCACCTTCCAGGTGGATGATCCAGGAGACGTCGCTTCACCACGGGGTGTCTCCATGTATTCCCCCGCCAAGGTAGTGTATGGGAATCTTTACAGCCCAGCATAATGGAAATGTCAAATAAGAAAGGTTATAGATAAAAACCAAATTCTGAAGATCTACACAGGGTTAAGCTGTTACTGTATTACAGGTACGCACTTCTGTTCTGCATTGTGACCATGAGGGTGACTGTGATCCGCCATCCTGGCCAGGCCAGAGAAAGTGCACGCGATACAATGTGAAGAGCAAGGAAGATTCGGCACCAGGTGGTCTGCCTCCCAAAGCTCTATTCTCTACAAGACAGCATTTGCAACCCACCCTAACAGCAGGGCTGGAGGGATGTTTTGCCATTCCCCCTGTTTCACACACAAGCAGGGACCCACCCAGGAAAGGGAAATGGTCCAAGATCAGTGATTAGGGGCAGGGTTGGATTATCCCTGTAATGATGATGATATAAAAACTAAAGCATCGTTACTGATAGACTACATATACATGCCATTTTGTTACGTACGGATCACACTTATGTGGACTAACTCATTTGGTTATCCCAACATCTTTTGGGATAGGTAGGGTATGACTATTACTCCCATTTTAAACAAAGGAGTCCAATAATGGAGTGCATTAAGCTTCCTGATGTTAGGGGCAATGGAAGAGTTGGAATTCCAGGCTGGATTTGACCCCAATTGCAGGCCACTTCTGCCATCCTGCAGGGAGCTGGGAGGCACAGAAAAGCCAACACTGAGGGCCTGAGGATCTGCCAAGGATGTGAGGTTGGAAGTGGGCTGGGTTGGAAGGGGGAGTGTGCCCCGGGGTACAAGAGGCAGGGCTGGCTGGCAGGCGTGGCAGGAGGGAGAGGGTCACCATCCTGGGTGGACTGGACTGTCTGAGGCCTCAGGTATGCAGCCTAGAGCAGCCCTGTCCCAAAGAAACAACAAGAGAGCCACAGATGTAATTTTAAATGTTCAGGTAGCCCTATATAAAAAGTAAAAAGAGGTGGAATCAAAAATATCATTTCAAGATGTAATCAATATAAAAATTACTTGTGAGGTACTTGACAGTCTGTTTTGTATCAAGGCACTTAAGTCTAGTGTGTGTTTTATACAGACAGCACATCTCAGTCTTGTCCAGCCACATCCCCATATTGAGGAGCCACACAAGTCTAGTGACCACCATATTGGACAGCACGGATCTCCCGGTAGGGGTTGGGGTGCGTTGTCCTGACCTTTCACCCTGGGCAGATCCAAAAGGAGGAGGGGTCAGAAAACCCTGTCGCTACAATTTACCTGGGTCTGCAACAGTCACACAAAATGCGGGCTCCATGCAGGACCCCAAGTTACCCTTCCCTGTCAGTCATGTCTTCCCCTTCCTACCACCACCCACTTCTCCTCAGATAAAAAGTTAGGGAGGAGCAGAAAGTATTAAACTACCAACAAAGCTTGGGTTGTACTGCTTTATGGGCAGGTGATCTCTTTCAAGCCCTGTTGTTTTACCTGTAAAATGAGGCAGTTCACCTAACCCAGGAACCCTTCAGTACCTCAGCGTTTCTGCTTTCTGTTGCCCATCTGTTCTCCACCTCCCAATCTCATTCTCGCCTCCACCTCCTGTCTTTATTCTTCCTTCCCTATTGTCTGCCATTGTTCCCTGGGCATGTACTGGGGAAAGCAACTTGCTGGGCCCTTAGGTCTTGGAGAGAAACCTCACTTCTTTGTCTCTGCCCTTTGGGGATAAGGTAGTGGGGGAAAGAGATACACAGAGAAGTGACTGCCACACAGAGGATCCACCCATAGAATGGGGGCAGCAAGAAGGAACACTGGTCTCGCTGTGTCTGTGCTCCTGCCATAGAATACCCAGGGCTGGGAAACGCACAGAAAACCCAAACCCACTCCCCATGGTTCAGGAGGCTGACAGTCCAGATGAAGGCTCTGGCACCTGGTTTGTGGAGGACCCTCCTGCAGGTCCTCACCTGGAAGAAGGCAGGACAAGGTGGCCTAGGCTCTGCGAAGCCTTTTTCATTAGCGCCTTTGTCTCGCAAGCAAGGGATGAGTCCTCATGGCATCGTCTGTGTAGAGGCCCTGTCCTCAATACTACCTAGCCTGCATCCTTGAATGTCGGAGGGGACACATTCCAACCACACTTTGGTTTGAGGAGGATCAGAAACGGATTCCCATGGGAGAGATTTGGTCCATCACTTGTTATGCAGCCATGATGCATTTTCCTGGATTCTGCACTGGTGTAACCAAGAGCCATCCAGGGAGGCCATGGTGAGTTGACAAATTCCACCCCACAGCACAGAAGCCTGGCATCTCCAGGTGTGATTTCTTCCTCTTATCCAAAAAGCAAACTGGAACAAAACACGGAGAAAATGGCTCCTGGACTTATTAGATTTGAGCATCAAGAAACACAGGACTGCAGGGGAGAAAATGAACTTGCTATTCACCTGCGAGTCCCCGACACTCAGACCCAGCAAGGAGCCCCTGCACAGCTCAGGGCTGCCCTGTGAGAGCCCAGCTGCTCAGGGCACAGAGCAGCTGGGCTCTGCCCCTGAGCTTCGATCTCACAGCTTCCACACTGCTGTGAAGGGCTAACATCAGCTCCAAGTGAAAAATGTAGAGAGAGAGCAATGTTTTCCAAATCGGATGGAGAGCAGAGGCAATCAGGGAAGAATCTGCAAGTCAAAGCTTAATAAAAGAAACATTTGTTCCCCGGGATGACTTGCTAGAACAAACCAAGTGTTTCCATTATTTAACACTGTACTCAGAATGCAAAAGGAGGGGAGATAAAAGTGCCACCAGAGAGAAGCCGCCTTAGTCTGGATCCCTAGATCTGGAAATTCTGCACCCTCAGTTATGCCCAATATTAGCTTCCTGAAACCAGAAACTTTCTGAGCAAACAATCTTTGGGATTTGAAAAAACTGGCTTTGTGTCAGCTATGAGTCTTGCGTTCAAGCACTCTTTATAGAAATCTACCAAATCCCCATTAATCCAGTGTCTAGTCAGCTTTGACGATCTCTAATAACGAGTCCATAACCTTTCTCTGAAGGTCAGCCCACTTCTAATGGAAACACAGCGATCAGTGAGAGTAAAAATTTGCCTCTTTCGCTCACCCTGCGCACCTTCCACAAGGCCCGGGGACACCGGGTTTCTGCCCACCTTGTGTTCTTCCACGCAGATTCAGACAGATGCCATCGATCAGCCCTGCATTTCAGGGACAAGGCAGTGCCCAGAGGCATGGCTGTACGGGAAAGGGGAGAAGGGACACCCCTGTCTGTGATTAGCCTGTCCACAAAGGCTGCAGGGGAGGCTCTCAGTGGGGTCTGAATTGAAGCTCGCCCAAAGTGACAGCAGGATTGGATGAGTCAGGTGGGTGCTGGCAACCAGGAAGAAACAAAACCAGCATTTATTCCAGAAATTGGTGTCCTTGGCTTTTTACACACTGCCCACTGCCACCTGCAGGGGTGTGCAAGGACCATTTAAAGTTGCTGCTAGATATCAGATGTTGATACTATCAAGCACGTAAACTCAGGTTTTATGCTCCTGTCTACCTGCTGTGTGGCCTTGGAAAGGCAACTTGCCCTCTCTGGTCCCTTTAGAATCCTCACCTATGAAATGTTGTGAATGTTTCTCTGCAGGACTGCTGCAAAGATGATCCTGGGACATGCTAGGTAGTCAAACTGAAAGACTTCTTTGCATCATTATGTACAGACCTAATTCCAACAACTCTCACTAAGCTAAGGGCACCACCCCTGGCTCTGTGGGGTCCGGGGGTATTTATAGGGTGTAGGGCAATGACGCTTCAAATATTCTCTTTCAGTCCCTATATGTAAAGCTTGTTCTTATCAGACAAGACATTGCCAGTTTCTGGCCCTGGATAAACTTCTCACTGTGGGCCGAGACAAGCCAGATGTCAGTCCCCAAAAAGCTTCCAATCTAGTTTGAGAGAAAAAGCACCCTCAACAATGCCTACAGTCGAGTGCAAGGAAACCATCACAGTCAGGATGCTTATGGTCACCTCCACTGTTCCACATCATCATTGCCAAGGTTCATTCATACAAACCTCTTCCAATGATTTTAATATTCTCATTGCTACAAATGAGAATGCTGGGAACCAGGAAGGTTTTAGAAACTGCTCTGAGACTCACGATACTTGGCAAATGGCAGGAGTGGGTTTCTCTTCAGGTTCTCTGCACTCTCAAACCAAGACCCCTGCTGGCTCCTTTCTTAGAGATTTGTGTGTAACCACAGGCTTCGTAAGTTATCCTGCTCATTCATTCAATACACACTTCCAGGACTGCCTGGCCCGGTACTGTGTCTGATTCCCATTCCACAAACCTGGGGACCCCTCCGTCTTGGGTGGGTGTGATCCATCTCATGGCCCACAGATCTGGCCTTCCCAGGCTGGAGCAAAAGACAAGCACCAAGAGAATGCCCAAAAGTGGCGCCACTGTTCAGAAGGGGCCTTGCTCTTAGATTCCTCCTGAAATACCTGTTTCTCTCTTAATGCTTACATGGTAATATCTTAATTAGCTTTGTATAACTCTGAAAACTGAACTTTATTTTTGGTAGGATTTGATATCGAACCCATGGCCTTCGACTGAGCCACATCCTTAGCCCCTTTTATATTTTTTATTTTGAGGGAGGGTTTTCCTACATTGCCCAGTCTTGACTTGTAATTCTCCTGTCTCAGCCTCCCACAGTGCTGAAATAACGGGTTTACAGCCCCACATCCAGGTAATAACGGAATACTTAAATGAAAAGAAAAAGAGCTCAACAATGATGTGCATTATAAGGTCTGATCTTAGTTCTCGGATAGCTGGGTCCTCTTCCTAGGGCCTGTGTGAAGTCAGCCTGTTAGAACCACCTGGGCAAAACCAGGCCACATTCTGGCAAGGGCTGTGGGCCTGGAATACCATGTCCCCATTGCTTTAAAAATGACGTGATAACTCCAATTTATGCCAACATCACCTTTCAATGAAGGACTGCAAAAAAGAAAAAGAACCCAAATAAACACCCTGCAAAAAGAAGGAAGTAAGGTTAGGCTCTTAGCATCCTAAGCTTTTACACAAAATGTGCCAGGTAAGTGGCAAGGTCGCAGGAAGAGATCAAGATGATATGAGGCAAAACTCCAGCCTGGGCTCAGGGAAGTGCAGGCCCACGGGAAGTACTCATTGGTAGTCACTTTTTAACCTTTTTTGATAAAATTACTTACCTAAGTCATAGTTCATCAGGAACAACTGAAGACCACCTTCCCCCAGCCTAAGGAATGAATTACTGCACTCGTATTCAAACTCTTCCAAGATCTGACTAAACGACCAGCCCCCCGATATCCACCTCTGCCTCCCATACATTCAAGCTACAGCGCCCCAGCCAACAAGCCTTTCTGTGAGTATGGATACAGGTGTCAGACACCACAGGCCACTGCTGATGCGAAAGTGAACAACATAACAGCGCCCATCTCTGGAAGCTCATGCTCCCGTGAGGGCAGCTCCTCCTTACAGAACTCTACAAGCCCCATACAGCAACAGGGCACAGGACAGTTTCATTTCATTTCTTTTTCCTCCCCAGGGCCTCAGCACTGAGCTACATCCCCAGCCCCTTTGATTTTTTTTATTTTGGGCCAGGGTCTTGCTAAATCACCAAGTTGCCCAGGCTGGCCCAGAACTCGGGCTCCTCCTTCCACAGCTACCAGAGTGCTGGGATTGCTGGCATGCACCACCACACCTGCTTAGAGGAGGGTTTCTTTAACAACTCTCTGAGTGCATCTTGAAGGTCATTCACATAATCCACCAAGTTCCACAAGTTGGGGAGGACGCTGAAGGCATGAGACACATATGCAAAGTCACAGAGTAAAGAACATCCCCTGGTTTGTATCCACTGAATGAAAAGCCTTCATCTGCTCACTGCATCTTCCTGAAATCCTCCCTGTTTCATTCAGCCCCCTTATTGTACATCTCTGATACTTGCTCTTCCTTCCTTGCCGCGCTGGGTAGCGGTGTCTTTCCCTTCTGACAGCCTATATGCTCCTGTAGCCAACATCTCAGCACATGTTTACTGTGCTCTGTGCTCACAGTGACCAGAAAACAAATGACCAAGTGTCCTAAAGAAAGCTGGGTGCAAATGTAGGTGGCAGAGGGGAGGGAGCAGTTTTCCAAATCCAACCTAGCAATGTCTGTCTGAAAGAGGGCAGCTGTAGGGATGTGAGCAGCTCGTGCAGTGAGGTCTCAGCACCCTGCACCAGCTTGGATCAGTCACACAGGGTGAAGGGAAAGCTCTGCCTGCTGCAGAGACAAGAGCACTCACAAGGATATTCCTGGCTGGTAAATCACATTAAACTTCCTTTCTTTATTTCACTGATACAACATAGTCTTTGTCTCTAAAGTGAACAGTAATTGAGAGCTAGGGGTTTACACTAGTAGTTCTAGGGTTTGGGAATTTATTTAATTAATATTGAGCAACAAAAACATCACAGGACCATTACAGGGCTGCTACTTCCACATTTAACCAATTAAGAACGTTTTGGGGAGCTAGAGATGTAGCTCAGTGGTAAAGTGTTTGTCTAGAATGCACAAGATCCTGAGTTTAACCCCAGCACTGCACACACACACACACACACACACAAACACAACAAAGTATATTTTTCAAAAATATTGACCATTATTGTCATTTGTTTTTTTAAAAAAAGAAAAGTGGGTTGAGGATTTAGCTCCGTGGTTCTGGTGCCTGCCTCGCAAGCGCAAGATCCGAGTTCAATCCCTGGTACCACAAAAAATTTTTTTAAATTACAAAATATAAAAATAGAAAAGCACTTCAACATTAATAAATAGAAACAGTATCTTGGAATAAATGTCAGCCATTCCATTTCATCATATGGCTTTATGAGAGCCGCGTGACATTGTTCTCATTTCAAATTAGAGTAGCTCAGGTTAGGTAAGTTGGTGCTTTAAAATATATTTTATTTGAAGTCCTTGTCCCATACCATACAACACAGCCCCACCCTAAGAGAACACTGTGGAGTCACATCTCTGTATCATTCCCTTTCCCTTGGGTGCTGGCAGGACCTGGGGCATGTTTCTAGTTACCAGGATGTGGCAAACATGTGGGGTGGTCACTCCCAGGTTTACAGCAGTTATGTAAGATTCTGTTTTATCAGACAGCAGCAACAGACTGTCCAGGGTGGAGGGGATCTCTGCGTGGAGGACATGGCAGAGGACTCAGAGGATTTCTAGAGTTCAACCCCTACAAAGGCATCGGTCCTACAAGCATACGGAACTCAATTCTGCCAATAACCCTGTCAGCTTAGAAGAGAAAGAAGGAAGGAACAGAGTGCAGAAATTAGAAAGGACTGCAGCATTAAGAGATACACAAACAGAGGGTCCTGTGCCCAGATTTCTGATCCATGGAAACTGAGTTAGTAAGCGTGTGTTATTTGAAGCTACTAAATGCATGGTAATTTGTTATGCAGCAGTAGCTGACCAATATGATCTTCATACCTCTTGAGGGAAGATATCACAAGCCCTCTGACTGCTTGCACACAGGGATAAGGAGTAAATGCTCCAGACTGAACTGGTCTGGCCCTGACTAAAGGCTGTTAGTAATAGTGCCTCTGTTTTCAGGCCTCAGAGGCACTGGAAAGCACATGGTTAGGGCTGTATGTGGCATAGGTTCATCAAAGTTTCAGAAGTCCTCTGTAGAGTTTTTCTGGGCTATGTCAGGTTGCTGTGTCCTTTTGGGAAGCCTGGAGGATCTTTCCAAGAACACAGGTGTAGTAGAATCTGTAGAATATATGCTCTGCGCTATACACCACACACTTGACTGCACTGTTCCACCCTGCAACCTGTAAGAAGAATTCTCAAGAGGCCTGAGGTGGAGACCTGGCTGGTAATAACCCTAAAATTGTCTGACATTAGTACAACTCACAGATGTCCCAAGAGACTTTCCACCCAACATCACGTGTGGCCCTTCTAGCGAGCTTCTCTCAGCAGATGTTACTAACATGTTCATCAGTCCCAGTCAGGGAAACTGAGGCCCAGAGGGGCTGTGGGACACCCTCAAGGAGATCTGGTCAGGGAGTAGGAGGGGTCTTTATTTTACCCAAATCTAGAAAATGTTCACAAAACAGTAATGCTCTGAAATCGAACTGCCCAGAACCCCTAGGGATTGCACGTGTGACTTGCGGAAATCAGAACCCTGCCCTTCCCAACTGAGTGCCTGCAATGAAGGCATCAGAAGAGAGCAGCTCAGAACCCTCAGCCTTATTTTGGCCCAAAGAACCAGAGATATCATGTGTGGTGAAACATCTCAGACAAGAAGGGAAAACAATATATACACACACATACATAAGCTTTCCCTTTTCTGTCACAAAATGCTCAGAGACACCATCATCTCGCTGCAACACTGCTTTCCGCTTCATACTTAAAGAAAATTTCGTCCCTCCTATGGGCAGTAGTCAAACTTTGATGGTGTTTTTTCTTTTATTTTATAGATGATTTTTCATAATTCCTTTCCTAGGAGTTCTTTTCTATTTTTTTTTTTTTTTTTTTGCCTAAAGTGACAATTTAGGAGAAACAGGCCAGGAAGTAGCATCTATTTACTGCTTTCCAAGTGCCAGGCACTGTTAGTCCCTTTACAAATGTTTTCTCATTACAGAGGGTAGTATTGTTGTGATTGTCTTTCTTTGTTCCCTCTAGCAAAGAAAGCAAAGGGTACTGAGGTGGAGAAGGTTGCTCAGGCGGCTGCCAGAAAAGCTACCAATGGAGCTTGAGTGTGGGACTCCTTAGCCTGTTTGTCCTTCAGTTCTTCCTTCTTTGTTTGCTTCACTCCTTCCCTCCTCCTTCTACATATGTGAACAAGTTTCTGTCATGAGGCCTAGAAAGTTCTGGTCCTATTCTAAAAAGCCTCAGTGTGCCGGACACCTCGGAAGTCCACAGGGTTGTGACAGGGAAAATGCAGAAGCGCTGGGCATGTGGAGCATGAGCCAGTGTCAGGAAGGTCCCACTGAGCCAAGGCCGCCATGCGGGCAGGGGTCAGGCAGAAACAGTGCTGTGTGCCACAGCTCAGATGTAGCAGAGCCAAGCAGGTGTGGGCATTGCTAGCTGAGCGGCCAGCATGCCTGGGTGCAGAATGGGAAGAAAGCACTAGCACCCGCGCCATCTTTGGAGGGTGGCCCAAGCTAGGGCCTGCACTCAATGCTAAGAAGCCTGGACTTCAGACGGGTTTGCACCTTTTATTTATCTACAGCCTCATAGAAGAAAAGACATTCCCTTCTGCAACCCACTCTCAAAGGCATAAATACAGCGATGTTCACTTCCCCACGTGCCAGTTGTAAGGCTCTGCCCTTTCTGCTCCACTTTACAAGTGAAGGAATCAAGGGTCATGGAAGTAATGATAGGAATAACCTCATATCCAGCCCACCACATTCAGTGACCACATAGAGAGTCAACTTTATCTTTAAAACAGAAGGAAGATAGATAACAGTAGAGATTTCAAAACAATCGGTGGTTAGAGAAGAGGGTGATTCCTGTGGTAATGGCAATTTTGGTCAACAACAGTATCTGCTAGCACCAGGCATCCCGGATTTTTCTTCAGAAGTTGGAAACTTGCCTTACTGGCTCACAGACTGACAAAAGGCCACAGTCACTCCGTGTTTGTCACCTCCCCTTCAAGCTACCAGTGACTAGTCTAAATCGTTGTCTCTGGTCCTCCGTATGCTCAGGAGCTATGCATGCCATTCAGTAGAGAGAAAGAAGAAATGGGCCACTGTGGCATCTGCCTCCTTGTCAGTAGTGTGATTGGAAATGTCCATCCCAGGACCTGGTGCCACAGGGGGGAGGGCAGTGTGCAGAACAGTGTGTGTGTGTGTGTGTGTGTGTGTGTGTGTGTGTTGTAGGAGCACCCATGGTGGTATAGCAGAAGCCACCCACAAGTGTCTTCAGTGGATTCTCCAAGGGTAGCTTTGCTTAGTAATCAACATGGAACTGCGCAATGCAGACCTGCAGCCTCTGTTTCCTGAGCCACTGGTGGGCAGGGCCTGGGCTCTGTGGCCCTTCTTCTCATTCCTACCGCATGTCTCCAGGTTGCACAGCACAACACTGTGAGAAGAGCTGGCTTTGGAGTCAGAAAAGTCTGGGTTCAATTCCTAGACTCACGCCTTATTAGCGAGATGACTTCCATCACTCCCTACTCTCATCCTTGTTCAATCTTTCTTCAGTGCACTTCCAAAGTAGTCTGCATTGCACTTGGAGCATTAGCCTGCTGTTGCCAGTTTGTCATTATCCTCAACTGGACTAACAGCTCCTGAAAGGACAGGCAGCACATCAGGCTTATTCAGTCTTATCCTCAGTGCCTAACTGTGCCTGGCACATGTACTTGCTCAAAGACTCCATGCGTGTGCATGTGTGTAGCAAATCACTATTGCAAAGGATTACTACGGAATGTGTAAAGAAGCTGGCACAAGGTGCCGTGACTGGAACCTTTAATGGCTAATATCTCCATACTTCAGCTCCTGGCCCCAGTGACCACCTGAATTCTCCTGGGACGATGGCCTTCCCTGACTACCCTAACTACAGCACTTCAGATGCATCTGCCCAAGCCCTCTACGTGGAGAGCCGCATCAGCCTGTACTCAGCCTCCTTCTGGCATCAGCAGCAGGGTTTCCAAGAGGATGAACCATCTTGAGCCAAGATGCTGTCAACTCAGCATCCCGTGCCCATGCCATTCCCAGGCCCTGATCCTCATCACAGCCCAGTCCAATCCACACTGCCTGGGTCATCAGTGCCAGTCCAAGGCACAGCAAGGTACTCTGTGTTCCCTCAGACAGCACCTCCTCCCTGCGAGTAAGGTCTAGAGGCCAATCATTTTCTCTGGTCCTGTTTAACAAGATCATGTATTTAAAAAAGCAAAGCTGAACTAATGCACCATCTCAGGTAGTGGAAACTGTACACTTTCCAGTTTTTCGATCCCAAACCCAGGCAAACTTCTCCATCACTTCTGCTCTCTTTCAGCCTGGCAAATGCTGCAGAAGTGTTTACAAGTGAGGAAACTATGCTAGGGAAGTTAGTAGTGGAATAAGATGAATTAAGACTTCAACTACCTCTATCTGAATTGGAAGCTTATATTTATATCCTAAATCTCAGTAAAATTGAAATATACCATTGCCTTGAGAAAAGATTTTAAAGTATAGATCACTCATTCATTAACACACACTGTTTAAGAACCCATTGTACCCCTGGCACTATGGTAGGCCTTGGGGTTCAGGGGTGAGCACAAATGGCCATCATCACAGAGGTTGTAGTCCTAATGAGAGAGACACAGGGCAACACAGAATAATGATGAGTGGTGATCAGCTATAATGAGTGATCGAGATGGGCAGAGTGATGGGGAGCAGTGCAGAAAAACTACCACAAATAACCAGAGGCAGGGAGGGCCTGCACCCTTGCATATCATGGTAAGCAGTCAGGATGGAGGCATCAGCTATATCTGTCACATCACCTGAAATGGGGGTGGCAGAAACACTTGTTCCTAAAGCATTAACGGGAATGCATCTACCTCTCAGCTTCTTCTACCTTTGCACTATATTAACAGAGTCAAATGCCCAGAATAGTGACTGGCAAGTAGTCTATGCTCAGTAAGCCTTAATATCTGGGACTTTAATATCTACAACTTTGTTATCCTTCAAAGTAGTCTTCACTATTCCTGGCCTGATACTCATATTAGAATCCATCAAATTATACACACACCCATGCATGCAATAATTTTCTCTGGATTGTACTCCATCTATTGTTTTATGTGCAAAAATAACGACATTCATAATAGTACTAAATTTGTATATGGAAAACACAACAAATTATATATCAGTGTAAAAAAAAGAAAACCACTCGATAAGGATGAAGGAGATAGGAGTGTGAAATTCATAAGAGAAAACTAGACTAGCCAATAAACATAAAACCAATCTAACCTCAATATAATCAGAGAAAAGAAAGTTAAAACACAGATGAGGAATCATTCTATATCCTTCAGATTGGCGAAAACTAAAAAACCTGACAACACTAATGATTCAATTGTTTTTTATATGGATAGAGAATGTTCACATTGTGCTGGGGAGTATATGAATTGGAAAACCTACTTTCAAATATAATCAGGCAATATCCACCGAAACTGAAATTGTGTATATAGTGAGATCCAGTAACCTAGTCCTAGATATTCACCTCTCAGCCATCTTATCACGGAATGACAGAGAGTAGATGGAATAGTATTTATTAAAGCTTTTCCATTTGTTTACAAACCTGTATTATAAATTATCTTGATTCTTATTACCAGAAGACTGAGTAAATAATTATCGTTATATTCATTTAACAGACTACTATGTAACAGATGAATTCATCTCAACACAGATAAATCTCACAATGTTGAGTGCAAAAATAGGATATATCTATGTTCATGGTGAATCTATTTTTGTAGTTTTAAATACCTACCACCCAAAGTACATGTTTTAGAAATATAATATGCAATAATAGTTGTTAAAAAAAATGAAGAAATACTAGAATCAAATTCCACTTAAGGAAGGGTGGCACAAGTTCAAGAAGTACCTCACAGGATCTTATGGGTGTCGGTCAGTAATATTTTAACTTGGAGCTTTGTTGTTGTTTTGGTTTTATTTATTTATTTATTTTTCAATCCAGAGGATCAAACCCAAGGCTTTTTGCATGCTAGGCAAGCAGTCTACCACTGAGGTACACCCCAATCCCAATTTAATATTTTTTTAAATTCTGAGGTAAATAGACACAATTTTAAGCTTTGCCAAAACTGGGGTAGTGGATATACTTATTGTATTATTCTCTATAATTATCTGCATGTTTAAAATATTCATAATAATTCACTGGGTTGCAAGCAAGGCATCTTCAAAGTTTTGGCAGCTCTCTGTAGAAATATGTGGCTGTTTCCATCTTCCCAAAATCATGTTTCTGCTCTCAAGCACAAGGAAACTGACTTGACTGACACAGACTGGAATTTGCCTGTTTTTCATGTGGGGTCACTTCCCATCAAAGAACAGTCTCTCAATTGGCCTCTGTTTGAAATGAGAGCCCTAGAAGTCTTGCCTCAAATCCATCTCTCCAATCATCAGTAGGAAAATTTGCAAGAGAATGCATTAGCCTTTGAGTTATGCATGGTTGCCACCTTCCTTATTTGGTCTATGTAATCAAGACTTGTTTATTGAAGCATACATTTCCCCTTCCTAGCACATGAAAAATATATGGCTATCGCTAGCCTTCCATATTTCAGTTCTGAACTCAATGAACACCCAAGTAATCTTCCTTTGATTACAGATGATTTCTCAAGCAACCTAAAATGGAGCTCTTTAACTCTCATTCTGACAGTGTCTATATTATCTTTCTATGCAAGCTAACAACTCCTCTGAACTGTGTAAGCTGCTACTCTGTGATTGCTTTAACCATTTGTTTTGTTTCCAATGCTGAAATGTGTTTTTTTTTTTAAAAAAAGGTAAAAATGTTCCCTAGAGATTCTACCACTCCTCCGGAAAAAACTAAAACAGCTGCTAAAGATGTTAAATTAAATGACAACAAAGATATCAAGTGTACTTAACAGATCTTCAAAAAAAATGTCAACCCAATAAGGAAGTAGGATTATTAAAATTAAGCGATTATATAGAAATGAGCCAACATCATTGCCAGTTTTCTACTTTGGGTTGCTGCTAACAACGTCATGCTATTTCTTTGTCCTAAATAAAGAGATTTCTGGAGTCTGCATAATGTTCTCATGGTAGAATGTGAGCACTGAAGCAAGCCAGACAAACCTAAGCTGAAGCCACAGCTCTCATATCATGATTACATTAAATGGTAATTATTTTGGACCTATATAACCTTTCTAAGTTCCAGTTTCCTCCATTGTAAAATGGGGATAATAAAAGCATCTATACTGTAAGAATCTGAGGAAGACTGAAATGATGAATGAAAATGTTTAGAAAAATACTTTTCTAAATAATTAGTAATTAATAATTATTAGTACAATTAGGTTGAGTATTCCTTACCAGAGATGCTTGGAATCAGAAGTATTTCAGCTTTTGGAACCTAGGGGACATAATAAGATACCTTGGAGATGGCATCCAAGTCTATATACAAAATTCATCTATGTCTCATGTACACCTTATACACATAGCTTGAAGGTAACTTTGTACAATTTTAGTGTATCTGTGTCACAACTGCAATTCCACTAGAAGCGCCCAGGTATGGTTTTTTTCCCTACTGAGGCATGAGGTTGGCACTCAAAATGTTTCAAACTCTGGAGTATTTTACATCTTTGTTTGGGGACACTCCACCTGCATTATTACGACTTGCCATAAAGGCGAGCTCTCACTATCATCATTTGACACACACAACTGGCACCAAAGGAAACCTTGTAGCTATTTTCAGTAGATCCTAGATCGCAAGCCAAGAGTTCCCGATTCCTGTAATTCAAGTGTAGAATTAAAATTTCTGTAAAGGAAGGCTCACACAACACACAAAATACTAGAGAACATTTTTCTTTCCCCAACTGGCCTCAGCTTAGGTGTATTCAAAATGTTTGAGCTGGAGTATAAGGGAAGCTCTCTCTGGCTCTCCAACACAGAGCTGGGCATTTCCTCTTCCGGACATCCAAAGTGCATGCAACTATATTTCTAATATGCATACAGCTAAACAATGTGGTCATCTGTTGTTCTTCTGTCTGCTACACGTCTGTTTCTTCCATTTAGCTGTGAGCTCTGTGAAGGAAAAGACTGACTTTTTCACATCTGTATTCCTTGTATTAAGCACAGTGTCTATCAAACTCTGAATGCTCAATACATATTGAATGATTGATGGACTAAAAAAGAGGACACAAAACAAGCGATTGCCATTACCTGCTGTGTGCCAGATACAGAGTTAGGTATTTTGAGTTCAACACCTGACCCGGTTTCCCTAATGCCACTACCAAGTAGGCACTGTGATTAACTGCATACCAAATTGGGAAACCAAGACTCAGAGCTAAGTTGCCATTCAAAAAAGATGGAACTCTGAAGTACTCAGTGATGTAGCGGCTTTCACGTTCACTTTGGAATAACCTTCAACCCTTCTCTTTATTCAGGTGTATCATCTAATTCACAAAATGAACCCTACCAGGGGAAGGGGTAGGCATACAGCCCTCCTGGGAGGAAGACGTCTTGTGTGGGACTCGAGCAGCAACACAGCTCTGTTTCCAATGCACCTGGCATCCACAGTCTGCATCTTGGGTATGAAGCAAGCCCACATCTCCTTGCTTCTCTGCCTGAGATTTCTTCGACTCACTGGCTTTGTCCTCTGGCCAGGGCCAAGCAGCTTCTCCACTTTGCCTAAGCTGACCTCCCCAGATTTCGAATCCCCGCAGCTTACACTTGAGGAGTGAAGAATGCCTCTGAGTTCTAGGACCTCTCAGCAACCTCAGTGGACATTGCCACTGAGACCCACCAGGACATGTGATTCAGGGACTGGCCTATACTGCAGGTTTTTAAATACCATGCAAGATCAACAGTGAAACTCATTGTCTCGGGGTGCAGAGGAGAGCAATCCATCATTACACCTGCATCCAGAGAGCTGATAGACTCTCCAAAGGCAGTGGCCGCATTTGTCATATGCGCACAAACTCTGTCAAAATGGACACAAAAGACAGTGATAGGTGGTGATGATTTCTCCACCAGCTTCCTAGACATTAATTTACTCAAGCAGTCATTTATTCAACAAATATTTACTCACAACTGTTACCTGCAGTGCACTGTGCTAAGCAAAGGGCATACAGTAAGACAGATGGTTCCTTACATTCCCGATATTCTTTTTAGTTCTAACAGATGAAATGTACCTTATAGACCCCAGTTTTGTGAAGGAAACCGAGACCCAGATGTCAAACAGACAGCAAATAGCAGTTTCCCTTCCACTGATCAATCAGAAGCTCTTTCCAATTCAGCAGATGGCTCCCATCTGAAGAGCAACATGTGAGCTGACATTTATTAGGCGCCATGAAAGCAGGGACATTTGAAAAGTCTTGGCATTCAGGGAATGGAGATTTTTAGTCCTCAATGCCATTGTCAGCAGCTCCACTAAAAGCAATGGAAGTTAATTTGACAATGTAGAGCAATTCCTTTGGAAAGACAGCAGGAGCAACATAAAGTTTTCAGAATGAGACCATCATTAGCATGATGGTGTCCAGTAGAACGCTGGGCAGGCAGCTGAGGCTTCTGAGGAATTTTGTTCCTCTTCTTTTGCCTCCTGGAAGGTTTTCATTGCATGAATGCTACTAGTAGAATCGTGTGGGCTGTCTTGAGAAAGGGAAACAGTTTTAAAAATAAGTCTGACTAGGAAAAACAGAAAGACACTAGAAAGGCACTCTGGAGACTAAAAAGAAAGACCAAGTGCCAAGGCTCCAGGTTAAGAGCCCACATTTTGTTATCCTGCTTCTTCCATGGGCTTTCATCTTTCTTTCTCAAACAGCTCCGCCCACTCAGGAAGGATTCACCCATCTCTACTGCACAGCCTCAAGTTTCTGCCCCTATTCTTAACACGTTTATTTTTACTATGCTGCTGTCAGGTAAATGGCATGGTCTCCTTTGGGGAGGAAGAGAAGGAAGGCAATCTGGAGCTGAGCGGGGAGGCAGGGTGCTGGGGAGCTGACTCCTCAGCTCTCAGAGCGGTCAGGTATCAATGTTGGGTTCACTCTGCCAGCTGCTGAAATGGGGCGATGTAGAAGAAAGGTAGGGGGCACGTTCACCAGCAGCCACTTCAAGGCCACTGGGGCTGTCGTAGAAACAGAAAGGTCCATAACCTTCAGAAGGGCATTCAGAAGTGCTAACTTCAAAATGGACACGATTACAGATTACATTGTGCTTCATTCAACAAACAGAACATCTCAGAGATAGATATTGGGTTGGGCTGCAGAGACAAAGATGAATATAAACACCCCTGACTCAAGGACCTCAGCCTGCTCCAGTGACCCTGCGGGGTGTGAATTGAGTGCATCCATGAAGCTGTTTAAAACATAGTCACCCAAGATCATGGATCCTAACTACTGCATCAGGACATGAGGGCGGATCCCTGTTTCTGCAAGTCCCACAGATAATCCCAGTAGGCATTCATGGTTAAGAAGCACCAGTCCACGGATAAACAGCAGCATCTTTGACAGGATGCAGCTCTCTGTAACTATTCTCATTCCAACTCTCGCTGTCTCTACGGCTTTGGGCATGCTACTTAACCTTTTGCAGTCTCCTTGGTTTCTCTATTTATCAAATGATTATGAAGATAAAAATGAGATAATTTTTAAGTGCTTCTAAGGATCAAGAATTATGCTAAGTGCTTTATAATGAGTTTTCCCCAGTCTCTTTCATAAAATAACCCCACTGGGCAGGTGCTATTGACTACTGTAAACTAATATGAAGCATTTGTATTCATTTCCTTTTGGCATGTAAAAAGTCACCATAGACCCAGGAGCTTACTCCCATGGCATTTTCTATTTCAGAGCTCTGCAGATTAGAAGTCCAAGTGAGTTGAAGTGGGTTTCATGCTGAAGATCACATGAGGCCAGGTGCTGGCCAGGCTGGGCTCTATCTGGAGACAATGGGGGAGGACTCTCTTTCTAGTCCACTTAGGCTGTGGCAACATTCAGCTCCTTGCTGTGGGAGGACAGAGATCCTCACTTTTTGCTCTCAGATGGGGTCATTCACGGCTCCTGGAGGCCCCCACAGTCTTAATGTGGTTTCTCCAGGTTCAACCAAGCCACTGAATATTCAATCTTTCTCATGCTTTGGGTCTCTCTGACTTCCTCTTCTGTTCAAAGAAAAGTCTCTGCTACTAAGGGGTCCTGGGGTTAGATTAAGTTTATTGGACGATGCCACTATTTTAAGGTGAATTGTGCCACCTAACATAACACGGCCACTGGAATGATTCCTCACCATATTCTCAGGGTACAGAGACCAGAGTATGACATCTTTTGCGGGCTGCTGTAGAATTCTGCCTAGCAGGGAGAAATAACCAGTAAAAGGAATAAGATGGTCTCACAGTCTCAGAGTCTTAGTTGAAATGCCAGGTTGACTTCTACTACCATTTATTCTTTCCACGTTTTAAGAAAAACTAGTTACCTGCTCACACCTCTATCATCTCACGGGAAACAGAGGACACTACTACCTGGTGTGGAGGTATGGGAGGGGCTGTGGAAGTCACACCTGTGAAACAGACGAATACAATGTCTGACATGTACAAGGTGCTCAGAAACTGACCCTTGGTTCTGAAATAAAAGATGTTATTTTATAGTGATCCCAACATTCACATATTGAGGATTGTGAGATAATGGATATAATGAGCCACGCAGGGGGTCTGGCCCCTAGAAGGTATGTGATACACTCCCTGTCTCTATGTGTGTGTCTGTGTCTGTCTATCTATCTCTATATAAATGTATGTATATACCTCAGCCCCCTTCTTCCTGGAGGGTTTATGGGTTCAATGGTTATGCGTCATTTCATTTAAGTATGACAACATCCATGTGAAGTGGGTAAGAGTTATTGTTTCCTGCATTTTCCAGATAATAAATTTAAGGTTCAAGAGAATGACTTGAGGTTCTTCATGGACAGCAGAGTTAAAGCTGTCCTAGTCCCTCATCTTGTGCCTTCCACTAGAAACTTTAAAAAACGAAAAAACAAAAAGAGCTCCCTGGGAAGCTCGGGTTCCATTAGTTGCATTCACCACAGTAAGCACTATTTAATGGCTTGCATTTTAATCCCCTCAACAATAAACCAGCAGAATACTACAGACTCATCAGAATGCAAGCCTCCCACCTTGCAGCAGTGTGCAGAACTCAGGATTTATGGCCCACTCATTAGGAGTACACACAGCGTCTATTAGCAACAGCTGTCTAAATAGAAGGCACTTTATCTCCTCATCTCCTGACCTGCAGTATTCTTAGAAGGATTAACTCATGCTAAGGGTGGGGCCCTGGTGGCCGGATTAGCACCTTGAGTTCAGAGGTATTTGGCTCTGGGCACTGAGCAATCCTGCAGGGCTGCAGGGTTCTACAGAAAGAGGAGAATGGGACTGGGGACCCAAAGGCTGTGACAAAACTCTCTAACCTTCATCTGGCCTTGGGAGCCTGGCTTGTTCACCATTCATTGGTTTCTCCATTTGCATATCAATTAATTCCTTTGTGTGGGAATCCATTCACTCAAAGTGTAACTTTCGCTTTTTAAAAAGTTAACTTTATTGGTACATTTTAGGTACACATTATGATCACACTCATCATTGGGAATTTGTACCTGTACATGATATTTCTTAGTTCTTGTATTTTTCCCATTCCCCTTTCCTCTTTTCCACTCCTCCACCCACCCCTTCCTATTTACAAAAGCTTTGTTTCTGTGTTTTCCTTCGTTGCTCATATTTTTTCTTTCCCTTCTTTCCTCTCCTCCCCCACTTCCACTTCCCCTTTGAATCTCTGATAGGAAACAAAGTGTAACTTTCAAGTCTCTCCTTTAGCAGAAAGAAGTTGAGGATTCAAAGGTGACCAAATCAAGTTCTTGTGTCCTAGAGCAGAGAGAGGACAGGTCCAACTCTTCTGGACCAGGAACCAGGGGCCTGAAGGACAATAGGCAAAGAGCTGGAAGAATGAACTTCAAGGCACTGAAAGATGGTGAATTCCATACAGTGGCCACACAACAGGGGACAGGGATGGAAGAGGAGGAAGGAGCAAGTCACAGGCAAAAGAAGTTTATCTTTTCTCCTCAAGGATACAGGAAGCCAGTGACTGACTTTTCATCTAGAAGGGCAAGCCTTGGTATTCGAGGGTAGAGCCCATCCCCATCACTCTGAGCCGCGGCAGACGCCATCCAACTGAAGAGGAAGAGAGCAGGTCATGCAGCGACGTCATTGCTTCTGCCTGGCCCCACATCTTACTAGAGAAGGAAGGGGAGGCAGAGTCCCAGGGGAGGCCCCAAGGACTCACTGCCATGCTGAGACTATCCCTGCTGTCTAACACACAAGCCACTGGTCTCATGGAGCTTGTGAGCGCCTGAAGGGTGGCCATGCAATGTTTAACTTCAGTTTCCACCTCTGGAGCACATGTGGCTGGCTGGCTGGTGCCTACAGCACTGGGGGGTGACCCAGAGCTAGAATTCTCCCAGTGGCCTCCACCTCCATCTTCTCCTCTCTGGTGCTCTGGTGGCCGCATCCTTTGGGATGAGAGTGATTGTCCCTTTGCGGGCATTTCTGACACGCTTGCTTCCTGTCACCCACAGGCTTTTCCTTCCAGGAGAAAGGTACTCTGTCCCATGGGGAGGTGAATCACTTTTCTTAATGGTGCCCCTACAGTTAAACGCAAACTGGCTCCAAGGTTTCCTTAATAGCCCCAAGGTAAGCCAGATAGGAAGACAAATCAATTGTTCCTGATATCTTTATCATTCACCCAAAAGAATTCATTTTTCAGTGACAGGACTCTCTGCATGAAAGTAGACGGATTTTTTTCTTTTTTTTTAAATTTAATTTTTATTTATCTTTAATTTATTAGTATGTATTTGTGATACATAATAAAACATTTATCATAGGGAGCTGGAACACACACATCCCATCTCCCCCACCTCTGTCTTCCCTTCTTTCTTTGTCCCCAGATCCTCTTCCCATCTTCAGAGTCTACCTCCTTGATTCTTACCATCTATCTCTTTTATTTTGCCCTTTAAATGATATTTATTTTGGGTCTCTTATTTTAGAGAAACTAGGCAATATTTAACTTTATGTGTCTGATTACTTCACTTAGTATTATGGCCCCAAGATCTATCCATTTTCCTACAAATGACAGAAATTTATCATTCTTTAGGGCTGAGTAGTACACCATTGTGAATATACATACATATATATACCCATTTTCTGTATCCATTCATCTGTTTTCTTCCATTCTGAGAATGTCACTTTCATTTTCTACTGCTATCTGGCTAAGCAAAGACATTATGAATTTTTCTAATATGCCTGTCTATAAGAAATAACTCTAAGTAAAAATATAACCTAAGTGACTTGTGTGGGATAGCACTTCATAGTTTATGAAGCATTAGCTCATGTATTGTTGGGCTCAATCCCAACAACAAACAACCTTTGTAAGGTTCAAATCCGCATTCCCATTGCACAGAAGTGAAGGACAGAGGTATCAAAATTGTTCAAAGATACAAAGCCTCTAAGAGATAGAGTTATATTTGAACATCAGATCTATCTGAAAACTCACCTATCGTTTGGACATGAGAATATTAATGCAGAGAAAGGTGTTTCAGGCTAAGCATGAAAAGAGACAAAGTAGTGGCGATACATGGACATGTAAATGGCATCAAGTAGTCAGAGTGGGAAAGAGGACTTGTAATACATAAACACAAAAGAGTGCAGCCCTAACAGAGCATGGGGGTGCTAACTGCCAGACAGAGGAGTTCTGCTTTAGCTCTATGGTCTGCAGAAATCCAGAGGTTTTGGGCAAAGGAGTTGTGTTCCTAGACCAAGAAATCAAAGTTATAACTCAGAGCAGTGGCTCTCACAGTGTGGCCCCTAGGCCACTAGCATCATCCTCATCCGAAAGGTATTAAATATGCAAATGCTCCAGCCTACCCTGGACCTCCTTCATGGGAATGCCAGGGGACTGGACCAAGCTCAGTTCTGGCAGTCTTCCAAGGGATACCAATGCCCCAGCAACCATCTGCTCAGAGCAATGTATGGAGAGGCGACAAGGCCAGTTTCTAAATTCATTCAGCAAAGCCACCTGGCTGCCTTGCAGCAGCCCAGAAAGGAGAGACAGAAACCACAGGTGATAAAAGAAATCGATATAGTCATCAAGTCCAACATTCTCACTAGACAGGAATACCATGACACCTGGATTATGACACCTGTCCTGTATTATGACACCTGTCCAGTCCTCGGAAGATTCATTCTCCCATTCATTTTGTCAGGAGGTTTTCAGGGATGAAATCATAAAGTCTTGTGATGAAGCCAGAGTTTCATGAATGAGGCCACCAGTTCTCCTCTGGAGGGTGCTCTTAGCATCCCAGCCTCCTCCAGAAGTCCTTCCTGCAGACAACAGAAGAAGCCTTAGCTAATCCATTCCACCAAGAATGAGGCACTTCACCATCAGGTGCAGCAAGAAAGAGAAATACATAATATAAGTATTTACTGCTATGAATTTCCCTCATAAGATTTCTTTCATTGTGTCCCATAGATTCCAATATGTTGTACTGTCATTATCATTTAATTGAAGGAACTGTCTGATTTCTTCAATTTCCTCTGTGACACATTGGTTATTCAGAAGTGTGTTGTTCAATTTCCACGTGTTTATGAAATTTTTCCATTTTCTTTTGCTATCGATCTCCAATTTCATCGCACTATGGTCTGATAATATACAGGGGATAACTTCAATTCCTTTGCACTTACTGAAACATGTTCTATGCGCGAGTATGTGGTCTATTTTGGAGAATGACTCATGTGCAGCTGAGAAGAATGTGTATTCTGATTTTCTAGGGTGGAACACTCTGTAAACATC